>JALPQI010005672.1:0-50034 GCA_025490895.1 Thaumatotibia leucotreta
GCATACCCACAAAAAAAAAAAAAAAAAAAAACATAAATCTAAACTATAGTGTTGGAGTGGTGTCACTTGCGTGTTACTACATATATAAAATACTTCAGAATACTAATCTCTTCGGACGAAGCACTTCGTATAATTATGATAGAACTTCGCTTACAGGTAAGTTCGTTTAATCATTAATTATGAATCGCTGCCTATCCAGTTCCGTTACTTCTTAATGTTTAAGTTAACAAACAACAGGTTTTATCAAAATTAGTACATTGTGAATCAAGGGAAGTAAGTACGGAAATACTAACGAGAGTGTTAGAAGCCCGACGCCGTAGGCGGAGGGCTTTTAATGATGACTCGAGTTAGTATCCTGCTTACCGACCGTGATGCATACAATGTTTTCCATCACACTTGCAGACAAAAAAATAAGTTTTAAGACAAAATGTTATTGAATGACGTACTGTCATTTTTATTACTCCCTAGGAAATTTCACTTTTCTATTGCTCCCGCTACGCATGCAAGCAATGGCGCGCAGACAGCAAGTGTGATAAAATAGTACATTAGGTACGATATAAGTGCGAAAAATATTATAATATATATACTCGTATATAACTATATCTACGAGATTTTTTAATTTGTTTTTTCCAGTATTTTATCGGTAGGTACACCCTTTATACCGAATCATGCTGAGATCTAGGTCAGCCTCCGTAGCCTAGTTGGTAGTGACCCTGCCTACGAAGCTGGAGGTTCCGGGTTCGAATCCTGGCGAAAGCATTATTTGTGTATTTATTTATCATAAATATTTGTTCCTTGGTCATGGCTGTCTATTTATTTAAGTATCTATATGTATCTATTTATTATACATAGGTATATAATCGTCGCCTGGTACCCAAACCACAAGCCTTAATTGAGCTTACCGTGGGACTAGATCGATTTGTGTAAGATGTCCCAAGATATTTATTTATGTATGCTTCCTGAGTACTCTTGAATATCGAAATTCGAAGTTTCGTTGTTATGTATTCGAAATCCTAAATTAACAGGAAAACCTTTTTCGCCAATATACGAGGTACACCTACATGCAAATTTTAATTACATCTGACCCTGTGACAGCTCGCTTGTGACCTTACCGGTAAATGACAAGATATAAATAAAAAACCGGCCAAGAGCATGTCGGGCTACGCTCAGTGTGGGGTTCCTTAGTTGGGTCAAAATTCTTTTCGTTGTATTATTTTGTGTCCCTAAAAAACGTGACGCAGTTGTGATTTTTGTATGAGATGATGTTTTGTTTTCAATTTCTGATGTATGGAATAAACTCTAGAGTGAAAAATAAATACAAGTGCACTGGATTTTTTTAATATACCTACTGAGTCGAAACAGCAACTAAAAGCGTGACAGAGTGGTATGAAATAAGACAGCGAAAATAATTTTGATCCGGTTGTTCAAAAACGTTATGTTCGAAGTAGTTTTATTTGAAAGTATTGTATTAGGCCTACTATTCATGATTTATTTCATATTTTTTGAACTCACGGATCAAAAATTAGAGAGGAGGGAGACACATTGTTTTGCTTTTTTTGGGACCCTTATTTTTATTCTTGAAAGACCTATTCAACGATACCTCATAATATAGGATTACAGCAAAATAAAAAAAACATCCCGCTTTTTGCTAAGGAGGGCACCCGAAATAAAATGTTTTTTTCCACAATGTCGTAACATATGTGCTTACCATAGAAAAAATCAACTGCGAAAGACTTTGGTTGTCACGGGATTCGAACCCACTTCCTCTGGATTGCCGGTCCAACGTGCTTCCAATTACGGCCTTGAATCACAGCGAATTTAGTCAATGGTATTGTGAAGCTAATCGCTAGCGACATTTGTACTTAATGTTTTGAAGGTACTAAAATCTTAAGCCACTCAAAGACGTGTTTCTACCACAATCATCCGCAAATTCAACAACTCTCCGTTGAGTAGAATTTGCTACAGAGGCTAATGTTTTTTTTGGCATTTTACTTTAGCACTTTGGCAGAGTTATTAATACCTATAATGTATAACTGTATCAACTCTCACAACCACTGCGATATGCTGTGGACAGACAGACAGACGGACAGACCGACATGGCGAAACTATAAGGGTTCCTAGTTTACCACGGAACCCTAAAGAATAAGAAATATGGCGTATTCGGAAACAAAAAATGGTTGAACTGAACATATTTTGCAAAATATTTATTATTTTAAATAGTAGGTAGGTAGGACAAGTATATAGGTACTTATTACTAATTAAGAGTTCTTATTTCCAAATTTACATTGTTTATAATTAATAAGGAGGATAAACGAAATAATTTCGGTTCATTTTAGTTTAAATTATTGACATTTATTAGTATTCACGTAAAAATATATCTGCCAACGTGTATCACGATATGACTGTGTCAAAAATGTCTCGGAAAGTCATCCATATTTTGTTTACATTTTTGTTCGTCTGTTTGTACTTATATATGATACCTTAGTACACCGTGTTTTTATAGATTTCCGTTAAATTGGACAGGTCACTTGGGACATTAATAGAAGTTGCCTGGTATATCGGCTTTTGTTAATTTCGTAAAAAAAAAATTTTTTCGTTTTCATACATAATAATTGTAATGGCAAGTGTGAGACAACCTTAACAATAAGATCCCAGGTTACTGACGGCTGCTGACAGCACATGTCAAAATAAGTAACACTAGGATGTAATAAAGGTTGCAGTACACTTGTTCAGTCATTAAACTTATTTTTAGAATAACTCAATAACAGTAAGAGTTAAGACATTAGTTTCTTAGAGACATTGATTATTTTTGACCTAAATAAGCTTCCCTTTAATTTAACGGAAATCAATAAAAACACGGTGTATATCCAATGTCTTTAAAAAAATATATTACCATTATATTTATCAGTTTTATCACACATGACAACGAACAAGGTTATCATAACAAAACGTACTTATTATTGTTTTTATCTTTGTTATTATGTCCGTTGATATGACAGTTGTGAACTTGTGAGGACGACATTGTTTATATTATAATTATAAACAACAATATAATTATAATTAGACCAATGACCTGGACTTGATCAAAGACGTGACCTAAGCGCCTCTCTATATTTTTAATCAAACTTCCAAAAACCGGCCAAGAGCATGTCGGGCTCAGCGTAGGGTTCCGAAGTTATTCAAAAACGGCTGGGCCGATTATGTTTCAAATAATTTTATTTTAAAGCATTCTATAAGCTCACTGTTCATGATTTTTTTCATATTTTTTGGACCTACTGATCAAAAGTTTAGACGGGGCACCATTTTTTTTTCTTCTGGAGCGATTATCTCTGAAAATATTTACTTTAGAAAAAAAAATTCAAGACCCTTTATTCTTTTTAAGAGACCTATTTAATGATACCCCACACTATAGGATTACAACAAATTAAAAAAATAATCTCCACTTCCTAACCAGTTGGGGAGGTACCCGAAAAAATAGGTTTTATTGTACCACTTGGTTGGCATGATTAATGTGTATACCTGTACCAAATTGCAAATTTCTAGTACTAACGACCACTGAGCTATGCTGCGGACAGACGGACAGACGGACATGGCGAAACTATAAGGGTTCCGTTTTTGACATTTTGGCTAAGGAACCCTAAAAAGGAGGATCGAAGGGGTTTCAATGAGGATTCACGAATCAATGAGGGTTTTTGATAAATTTTCCGCCATTAAGTATGAGGCGGTGAGATGGCAGCTCTGTGGCGTTAGGCTCTTCGAAATGTCAAATTAAATAATTTTCTGAAGGTACACTTATTGGTTTATTTATATTCTTAAGACCATTCTTCATCAGCCTATGATAGTCCACGGCTGGACGTAGGCCTCTCCTATTAACTATGCGTATAGACGCATTAGGAGGTAAATGCCCATAATCGCCACGCTGGGCAAGCGGATTGGCGATCGCAGTAATGTGTCCACTATGATGACGCTACCCATCATCAATCTTTTATCAAACAATGGTCAGTGACACTTCAATCCCTTAGTCGACGCTTAGAAAACCCGCAGAAGGAGTTGGAGTGGTGACAAATGTATTCTTACTGCCGTCACCACACGGCCACCTTAAAAGAAATATTTTTTTCTACAATAAAAAAACAAAAATCTGTTTCAAGTAAATTTCCATGAAATCAACCAAGTTCTAGTAATTTTCTTTAGTACAAGTGACTTAGCGCCCTTGTTTTAGCTCAATCTTCAGTTCGGCGACCGTTTACTAGTCGTAATCCATTACAAAATCAATAAACTTCCAAATACAATAGAATTTCGATATTTTATGTCCAATGCCTATGAATAGTATGAATCTGATAGTATTAATAGACGTTTGAATATGGTCCGCTCCGCACAGCGAACTTGGTCCGCTCCGTACGTGCGCTCGGCTCGCCACACCATCGCACCGTTCAAAAAGTGCTTTTCGTGCTACTAGACAGCGATCACGTCTATATGCCTCCGATTTATCCATCATAGCCTATTAAACATTTTCGAATATGTACTATATTTCAATAAAAAGACATTTCAAAATTATATTTTCACTTCTCATGCTCTTAAAATGTTATTTTAGTCCCTGCATATCGGGACTAAAACTCTTTATTAATCTCTAGGGACTAAAGTGATTTTTTTTTAATTGACGTTGGAAACCCGTAAACAGCCACACTCACTGTGTTCAAGAATAAAGGATAGTCGCCATTTTCAGTGCTTGTGTATGGACCACTTTTGTGCATGCCGTGGATATACAACCTCTAAACTTTTTTTTAATTGACTTTGGAAACCCCTAAACAGCCATTTCTAGTGTTAATGATTTTTGAACGAACGGATATTGACATTGAAAATAACCTCAAAATGTCAATTGTGAAAAAATATTAAGGAGAATCGATTTATTTTCTTGATATACATGTATATTTAATACTTGTTTAATATACGATTAAGATTGAATCCAATTTATTACTTATTTTTTAATAACCAATTAGCTTCAAAATAGTTATGTAGTTAACTCCAATTCGTTGGCTAAATATGCAAGTATTTAAAGCGTCATATTTCGAAAAAGGAATACAGATAAAAACGCGGAACGAATTTGATTGCTTATTTTTTGTGTTTTTGTCCATAAGTAATATTGTTCAAATCGTAGTTATATAATTTACGTTGTCACGTCATGCGATGAAGAAGTATTAACGCCTTACTCCAGAATGAAGAAGAATGCAAAAGAGGTGGTGCAAAATCTTTTACCGCCGAAATCTAGTGTAATATATTCAAAAGCGTATCAACCTTTTATGGATTGGAAAACTGGAAAGCAAATTAGGTAAATAGGTACCAACATCATTTATGGAAGGCGTATTTCTGACATATTTTGATGAAAAATCTAAGATGCTTAAAACCACACTGCAACTAAACCATATAACTTGAAAAAGTTTATTAATAATTTATCGTAAAGTGGCCATGTTCCGAAGAAATCGGAAGTTTTGACATCGCAGAACATATTTTTTTTTTCTTATTTGTTCTTTCTGTTAATTAATACTGAGATTATGTAGAACGTAGTTTTTTTCCTCGCATTCTAAGTGAAAAGTAGAGTGTTTAATTCGGGACTAAACAGCCATAATGACACTCGAACTACATCCACCCTCGCTACGCTCGGGTGGATAAATATCTCGTGTCATAATGGCCTGTTTTAGTCCCTCGTTGAACAATCTACTATTATACATGTATCAAAAGGTACCTAAATAACTGGAGTATCATAAATATTTTATTGTGTGTTTACTTTTAATTAATTAATAATTACCTACAAGTGCGGTGCGGTGGCGCCGTCCACACGAGCGAACTTGGTGCGGACCGCACCAAATCCTGTGGGAAAACCATCGAACCGACCGCACCGTCAATAATAATAATAATAATGTCGGCAGACCGTTGAACACACCATCGAATTTGGTACGGAGCGGACCAAGTTCGCTGTGCGGAGCGGACCATATTCGAACGTCTATTAATACTTTGACAGCTGTGTGGACCAGACGCCTACTCTAGCGCCGCCTGGTGGCAGAAAAATTATCAAAAGTCCTCATTTGGCGCAGGACCAGCCATTGTGGCAATCTTTTAATTCATTCGAATGTCAAAATAAATACTTATTTTGATATTCGTCGAACCTTACGCCACAGTGCTGCTATCTCACGGCCCAATAGTGACAGAAAAAGTATCGAAAACCCCTGCGTCCATATATGTATAAAATGGACGTCTAATGCCAGCTCGAAAATGCCCCCAAAAGCCATTGTTCAATTGTGCCAAATTGCCAATATGGGCAGGACATAGCGCGTTTCTTAACACCGCGCATATTTCGGCGCAACATCTTTGGCAAATGTTTATAGAATATAGCCAATCAAAACTTTTGATGGACCAATCACAACTATTTTTAAATGGCGGTTTAAGTTTTTATAGGTTGATATTGACATTCATTACCATGATGCATTGAAGAGGGGGTGACACTTGTCAACTAAAATTAAGGACCGTTTTTGAAAGGCAATTTAATATGGCGTGCGGCTTCCATGTTTTCTTTGTTCTTAGGAATCTCTCATTAGAACATGTCTTAGTCCAAACCCAAGTCTGATTAACAACTTAAGTGTGAGTTTTATCTGTGTTTTTATAATCGTGCCGATTTATAGATCTCTTATAGTCACGTTTAGATAAGATTTCAGTTATCGTTGTTATTAATATTGTAATAAGTAGATAACGTAACACCGGGCATATTTAAATTCCATAGATCATAAATTGATCCGGATATGTAGAGGCTAAGGAACAACAACGTTTACGCAATAATAAATTAAAAAAATATATTGGCCTTTACATTCTAAATTTTGTACAATTTATACCGTGTGTAAATATAATACGGTCGATAAATTAAACCAGGCATGGAAACCAGCAGTGTAATCATAGATTACGAGGGTTTTTTAAAGTTACTCTGAATTATGACCCCAAAGATTTTTTTTAAGATTTTCGGAGCTGCAATGTTGGTACGAACATTTGTTGATATGGCAGTTATGTTATGTCATCTGCTTTTGAAATTAGCCAACGAGCCTTTAACTCGAGTGTATTGCTCTTCATTGCGCGCCGAATTATTTTGTATGGATAATTTTGTTGCTCTAATATTAAGTAAAAGTTATCTAAATATACTTAATTACGTCCTAAACTAACATTAGTTAAGAGCTTCGCCCGTATAAGACTTACACCCTGTATACATCAAATATAACTAATTTAACTAACCTAACTTGCATAGTCATCCTAACATTGCATAGGCACCGTCCCATCTTCAACGGACTACATTTAAGGCAACCACTACGGCTGAAAATGACGATATTTAAGCCGTAATAAAAATAAGAGCCTCGACGAAGAGTACAATTTTGTATCTTTTGCGTAGAAACTTTAGGTTCATGGGACCCCACACATCATCAGTCCACTGCTGGACAGAGGCCTCTCCTATTACCTAAGCGTACGGACTCATTAGGAGGTACCTAAATGCCCATAATCGCCACGATGGGCAAGCGGGTTGGTGATCGCAGTAGTGTGTCTCTCCACTAATGATAATGCTGCTGTCCATCATCAATTTTCAATAAATAAATGGTCAGTGACACTTCGAATCCCTTAGTCCACTCTTACGATACCCACGGGAAGAGTTGGGGTGGTGACAAATGTATTCTTACTGCCGTCACCACACAGCCCACTTAAATACTTATTATTCGTTTTTTATAAAAATAGTACACCTAATAGCACTTCATAATACTATACATACATATAAATTATAAATATTGGATGTCATAATATATACCAAAGAAAAAACGACCAAGATCCCCACTTCAGACGTTGGTGATCTTAGTCGTTTTTTCTTTGGTACTTATATGACATCCAATATTTATAATTTAAGCAGATTTTATTTCTGTAGGTATGGTATATAAATTGTACAGTTTTTAAAATGAAAACCGAGAAATAAAAACATAACCTATATGTAAGATTACAATTTATGTACCTACATAGATTAAATCTAACTAATCTACTTAACTTAACCTATATGTAAGATTGGCCCTTGTGGCATTGTACCGAGGATGCTGGCGGCATTTCCTCGCTGTATCGCAATACTAATGCGTTGTGCGAGGAAGTCGCCAGCTCTTCGGTCTTCAGTTACGTCAACAATTTGTATAGTTAATTAATATTAATATTGTCCACAGGTACACAGACGACGGGGCTGCAAGAATGGTTCACGGACTTGGACGGATGGGTATGCAGGTTCAATGCCGGCATTAGCTTTTCAAAGTAAGACACATTTTTAGGGTTCCGTAGCCAAAATGGCGAAAACGGAACCTTTAGGTATAGTTTCGCCATGTCCGTCTGTCCGCAGCATAGCTCAGAGGTCGTTAATACTAGAAATCTGCAATTTGGTACAGGTATACAGCTACATATTAATCATGTCAACAAAGTGGTACAATAAAAACTAGATTTTTTTTTGTGCATCCCCATCTGGTGTAGTGGGGATGATTTTTTATTTGATGTAATCTTATAGTGTGGAGTATCATTGAATAGGTATCTAAAAAATAATAAGGGCCTTAAAAGAAAGTTATTTTCTAAATTCAATATTTTCGGAGATAATCGCTCCAGTGGAAAACAAATGGTGTCCCCCCTCTAACTTTTGATCCGTACGTCAAAAAAATATGAAAAAAATCACGAATAGTGGGCTTATAGAGTACTTTAAAATAAAACTATTTCAAACATAATCGGCCTAGCCGTTTTTGAATAACTACAGAACCCTACACTGAGCGGTTTTTTATTTCTCAACCGACTTCAAAAAAAAGGTTCTCAATTCGGCTATGTTTTTTTTTCTTATTGTTTGGAAAAATGCCTCTCCTATGAGCATTTCTCAAAAAAATTGTACAATTTTGTCACGTTTTCAAGACTAAATAAAAAATAAATAAACCATTTTTCATCACACTTGCTGTCTAAGCGCGCCATCGCTTGAATGCGTAGCGGGAGTAATAGAAGAGTGAAATTCCCTAGGGAGTAATAGAAATGTCAGTAGTTCAGTACGTCATTTAATAATATTTTGTCTTAAAATGTATTTTATTGTCAGCAAGTGTGATGAAAACATTGTATGCGTCACTGTATAATTATATCATTGTAACTAACTCTAGTCATTTGTTCAACACTCTCGTTAGTAATTCCGTGCTTACCTCCCTTGATGCACAATGTACTATTATGAAATTATTATATTTTTCAGGACACATACAGAAAAACAAGAAAATTCGAACCAACTTCAAAAATGCCAGAATTGCAACAAGGAACTGAAATCTGAAAAACTCGAAACACAGCCATTACAAAATAAATATTCAAAAACAGAATTCAGAACAGGAATTCCGTCGTTACATGAATTTTTAATAAACGGGATACTTATTGCAAAGAAAAATACGATTACATATACAAAGGAGTTTATGAATATTTTTAAAGATAACGACGAAATGACACATTATGATTATGTGTTGTTGACTACAGTGAAAGAAAATGGGAGGAAACATATGTATAAATATATATTACGGTCGAAGATTTGATTTATGTGTTTTATTTTTCCTTCTGTAATTTGAATTAACTAGACATGTTCTTTCCGTGGACCCTTCAAATCTACGAACAAATAAAACATGGAAGCCGCACGCCATACTAAATTGCCTTTCCAAAACGGTCCTGAACTTTAGTTGACAAGTGTCACCCCCTCTTCAATGCGTTTCGATAATGAATTTGAATGTCAATCTATAATTACTTAAACCGCCTTTTATAAATGGTTGTGATTGGTCCCTGAAAGTTTTGATTGGCGATATTCTATAAACATTTGTCAGATGTTGCGACGAAATATGCGCGGTGAAAAGCGCTTATGTCCTGACGTCATGCTCCCCGGCAGAACCATCTGAAGTTTAATAAACATGAATATGTGAAAAAAAATCTACATTATATCTACAAAATTCTACGACCAGTTGGAAAAATTCTACATGCCTAGTTTTTTTATAAACCTTGTTGTAAAGTGGTTCTGCCGCAGAGCATCTTCCCAGCAGAACCACTATCATATTTTTCTTATTACAAGTACTATTGACGCCTTTATGATACCAAATAATTCTACATCAATTCTACAGGTATCTAGTATACTTGATCTCTCACTTTATTTTGTATACACGAAGTTACGACATTTCGAAAATTTTACTATAAACAATTTTCTGAGCGCCTGCACACAAGATTGTAGCAAATTATGTGTACGTATATTGTATTGTTGTATTTCTGTTGAATTACGCTTTTTTCTAGTTTATGAATGTGGGTAGTAATAAGAATGTAGGTAGTTTTCGACACTATGTATAATTACAATAACCTTAGTAGAATAAAATTAGCGATGACTTGGTTTCGAATAGATGCCAGCATTTTATACGTACACATAATTTGCTACAATCTTGTGTGCAGGCGCTCAGAATTGTTTATAGTAAAATTTTCGAAATGTCGTAACATCGTGTAGGTATACAAAATAAAGTGAGAGATCAAGTATACTAGATACCTGTAGAATTGATGTAGAATTATTTGATTAATGCGTCAATAGTACTTGTAATAAGAAAAATATCATAGTGGTTCTGCTGGGAAGATGCTCTGCGACAGAACCACTTTACAACAAGGTTTATAAAAAAACTAGACATGTAGAATTTTTCCAACTGGTCGTAGAATTTTGTAGATATAATGTAGATTTGTTTTGACATATTCATGTTTATTAAACTTCAGGTGGTTCTGCCGGGGAGCATGACGTTATGTCCTGCCCATCTTGGGACAATTGAACAATTGTTTTGGGGGCATTTTTGAGCTGGCGTTAGACGTCCATGTTATACAGGGTGTCCCAAAGTTATGGTACATGAAGGGGGAACCTTAAATATCGTAGATAGTGTATTTTGCTGGAAGAAGACTTAACGACGGTAGAAAGGCTAATTGACTTAACCGACATTTTATGAACTTTACAGGAGAGCCGTTTAAAGTTTTATTTTTTAGAAAAAAAATCGCTACAAAAAAGTAACAGGTATATTGTAACGCAACTGCCATCAAATATTCAAGATATAAAGGCGCATATTTTGGTTCCTACCTTGATAAAATTAGTTTATTATGTCTCGAAATAAATAATAGTCGCTTAAGACAAATCTGCTAAAAATGAGAGAAAGGCTAATTGGTTCAAATACCAACAGCGTCTGCTGCCGGAGGCAAGTCAAATGACTGTAGTGTACATGTGCACTTTTTTAAAAAGAAGGCTACTTGAGCTAAGCGCTATTTTTACTATACAACGGGGTAAGGCTAAACAGTTTAAGCGATTCTTTAATGGAAATAAGTGGCGATTCTAATTGACTTAATGAGACACACTCATTGAAAAACAGATTGCTTAAATCTCAAGAATTATATGAATATGATTAAACATGGTGGTTGAAGCTCGGATATTTAGAGACAAAGGTATAATTACTCTGCAGGTCTAAAGAAAACAAAATGAATGAAAATCGTTTTTCTCAATTTTTATTGCTGTATAAAGAAAAATATTTGCTTCTAATAACATAATTAGATAGTTATTTGGCAGAATCAGTCTTAGAAAAATTGCGGATATTGATTACAGCATTTCATCCGCAATAACCTTTCTGTCGCTTTTATTGGAAAAAATGCTCTTTTTGCCTAACATCTTTAATTAATTTATTACTACGCTTGATACGTTACATTTTTTAATCTTAATTTTTATTATATCTGTAGTCAGTTTTTTTTACAATATAAGCGGCAGAAATACGTAAGTAAGTATTTAGACTTAAACTTTAATTATTATTAAATAATCAAGAAATAACAATGAAAATAAATAAATTATTTCATAATGTGAAATACACGAATTCAGTATCACATACAAATCACTACGGCACATGCGCCTACCGGCACAGACTACAAGTGATTGACGCGCCCGCGCAGGGGGCGGCGGTACTTATAGGCGAGCGGCTCAAAAAGCGCCGACGGCGGCAAGAGTGTGATTGTACCGCCGAGTCAAAAGTTTCTCATAGAAATTTTTGATGATTTAAGCTACACTGATATGATGCATTATGATTTTATTATAAGGATTTAAATGACACAGGTCAGACAAATATTCTATTTCAACCGACATTCTCATCTATAAAAAGAGGTTCAAAATGCTTAAGTAACATACATTTTATGGTTTAGGGTTTTACGTATTTGGTTGAAACGACCCATGCCCTAAAAAAATGGGAAGAGCTAAATGGTTCAAGCGACATGCTTCTTTGATTTTAAATGGAGGCTAAATGCTTCAAACGCCTATGGTTGCACTTTTTTGTTGAAGTTCAATTGACTTAAACGACTATGCTCGTGTGTGATGGAGTAAAGCCAAAAGGTTCAAATCAAAACGAATGGCAAAGTTGGGAAAGTAAAAACCGCTTAAGCGGGAACCAACCAAACATGTTTGTGGGTCAAGTCACGTTACATTCAAAAATGTAATTTTTTGTGTTGCTTCAAGCTTTGATTTTTTTAACGCTGTACCAAATTTCAGAAGTGTTAACCGCCATCAAAATCGTCTGATCGGTATGAAACCGAGCTCAATCGACGGAGAAAAATCTGCCGATTCCGATGATATAAATAACTCAATATCGCCCAAAGTGTCGCTTAAGCCAATTAGCCTTTCTACCGTCGTTAATGTTATTTTTAAAATTTAGTAGAAGTGCATTCAAAGTTTTTCAAAAAATCACTTGCTTCACCCGGAAATCGAACCAACTACTTTTCTAATTTTGAACCAAACTTGTTTGGTTATTCTTTTAGTTTAAGATACTATATTTCTTAAGAAAAAATGTTATTTTTTATCCATTCCTTCGAATGACATCATAAAACGACGAAAATAATTTTTTCGTAATAAAGTAACTAGGTACGATGCCTAGAAAAAGCATTTTTTTTTTTGGATTTTTTTTAATGCAGTATTACTTAATTTTCAAAATAAAATAAAGTCTTCTTTCGACAAAATATCCTATCTACGATATTTAAGGTACTTTCCCTTCATGTCCCATAACATTAGGACGTCCTGTATATGGTCGCAGCTTCAAATGTATTCTTATCAGGGATGTAACGGACGTGTTTTAACGGAAGCGGAAGCAGAAGTTTTGATTTTAGTTTAACGGAAGCAGAAGCGGAAGCGGAACCGAAAACAGAACCGGATCCAGAATCAGAACTCGAGTGTAAGCTAAGTAGACAAGATGTTAAGGGTTGGTAGAGAGATGGCAAGCGGAGAAATGAGTGAAAGGCAGGTATAAACCTGTTGGTTTTGGATGTACGCCGCGCCGCTCATGTCTCACCGTCGCGCTAGGCTCCGACATCCGCTATGACTTCTGTTTTAAAAATAACAGTACCAGAACAGAAGCGGATGTGTAAAACAAAACGGAAGTTCCGCAGAAACAGAAGCGGAAGCAGAACTCCGTTACATCCCTAATTCTTACTGCCGTCACCAGGCGGCGTGCTATGGTAGGTATTTTACTCTTAATTGTTTTCAGCTTCAGCAAAGGTCAATACAATTTTATACTAAGTGTCTCGCCACATTACGCTATACTTATTCAACTTCGATTTACAGCAATTCATAGAAATATCACCTTTCTGTCACTTAAAATACGGGTGTTTTTTTCATCAAATGTGTGGAGATACGAGGTTGTGTAAATAGCGGCGATTAGTTGGCGAAGTGTTAATAACACTCAACGCTAGATGGCGCTATTATCACAATGGCTGAGTAATGGATAAACAGTGTTGTCGTTATCGAAATTGCTTTAGGTTATGGAATGTTTCTTAACTATAAGTAGCTAGTAAATAAATAGGTGTAAATACGTGTGAAGGTGAGTTTTCGTGATTATAGTTTTTAATCGACTTCTAAAAACGAGGTTCTCAATTGGACTGTTTTTTTATGTATGTTACTCGATATCTTCAAGAATCGAATTTATTTTATATAACAATTAATAGCGAAGACCTCTCGACCAACATCTTAAGAGTCTCTCGCTAGATGGCTGGATCAAGGGTAAGATACAGAAGACGGTAAACTTGGACACGGCGCGAATAGTCCGTCAGTTCCTCTCTCTGCGACCTTAACCACCGGCAGCTTGGGCCCGCACCGTTGCCGGCGACACCATAGGTTAGATTGTTTATAATGTATTTATATGTTTTGTATGTTTTATTGTATTTTACTTTTATAATCATAATTATGAAAATACCTAACCTAAGAGAAAAATACTGAAAGGAAATAAAAAGTTTTATTTCAGGCAGTAATAGTTCCATAATTATATACTGGCTTAATCAACGCGATTGCAGTTTAACTACATACCTATCACACAAATATTGGGAAATGTACAATTTGTTATTGTATAACTAACTAACAGATACACTATAACTAAAATATAGCCAATGCCTAAAAACCACTATCCGGGGTCTATTTCTCGAAAGCTTGTAACTTTTAATACAAGCGGAAGTCCTTATCTAATTAATAGTGTTAAAAAGAGACTTCCACTTGTATTACAAGTTACAAGCTTTCCAGAAACGGGCCCCAGAGCTAGCGTTGAAAATGTTGAAAAAAATCAAATGTTTTTTTCGGGAATGTATGGAAATTTCGTTATTTTCGGGGTTTTACTGAAATAATCAATGTCACTGTTACTCCTTTTCATCTATTTCAATTGACTTTTCCTCGGTACCATCGCGTTCTCCTAGTAAGTGAAAATTAGTAATAATTTACATTATAGCTTATCATAGCTTAGAGTTGAAAATTAAAGTGGAAAATTTCATTGATTTTTTCGTAAAAATCCGGAAAAAACGAGCTGTTTGCAAAGAAACGGGATTAAATCCGGAAATTTTCAACGCTAATCAGAGCTGCCACCAATTTCTTCCAAAAGCTCGTTTTGGAGTTTATTACAACCTCCCAGAAAAAAATTACCCGAGCTCTGATGATCGCAAAGAAATCAGGAACTCTGGCCGTCGCAATCATATTTTGAGTGACTTTTTAGCAATATTGGCTTTGCTTCGGTCCTGACAAGAATTCTGTAGATATTTTTCACTGATTTAGGAAAGTATTCTCATGATTTTAAGAAGAAAGTATCTATGGTGTTATTTGGATAATAATTTATACTCGTTGTTGTTTCTCAGCGTTTTATTTCAGTTATTTAGGTAAATTAGGTATCCCTTTTCTAAATGTAGGTTTTAAAGTGTTTCCTAAGGCTTCCTTTAGTTTGACACTTGAATAGATGATAAATTACACTCCGTTTGAATAATTTGAACCTATAAAAACCCTTCGGATCCAAGAAAGAGATGGAAGGCTCGGGCTACAAGTGCTACAACGGCTACATCTGATAAAGCAGAACAGGGTGCTTGGACAAGTTGCCAATCGCTAACGCTTAATCGTCAATCGGAAACGAAAGGCAGCTAACTGTCTTTGTCACACTTATATGACAGAGAGGGAAAACTACGATACGCTACCAAGCGTTAGCGATTGACAACTTGGCTAAGCATCTAGCAGTATTACCTTTGTGTGTTCCGAAGGGTTTTCTAAATTCAAACGTAGTGTATCATTAATCTTCAAGGAACATTTTGATTGGTCTGCGGCTTCTTCAGCAAGTATCCAGAATCTTCCACCAGGTGTTCAGGAGATATGTTCCCGTACGCTACAGGGTTCACGGCGGACAAGGTGACCCCAGGATGGGAGTACGAAAGTGTCGCTGATACTGGGGCTGATTTTGGTGAAATCGGATTTATCTTGTACTTCAACATTGTTCTTGTTGTGCCTTTTTACAATTCTTTTCGCTCTTTAGTTACTTTGGCTTTGATTCAAAATTCTTTAAGTTTTTGAGCGTCTTGATAATTCTGCTTATACTTATTTGTCACTTGTGGAATGCGTCTTCATGTCTTTTATTAGCTTCGTCAAGATTTTAATCTTTGAACCCGGTCTCAGTGTTATAAACGTTGGTATAAGGAGTAAGATTTTTAATTTCTCAGGTAGATAATGTTTCACTCCATTTCAAAATTACATTATCATTAATGTATATTTTTGTAAATATAGACTTTTCTTCTCTTTATGCTTCTTCAGAGATTTTGTTATGTGTTGATGGGAGATGGGAGTTTTGATGATGACTTTGAATGTTTTGCTTATTATTTGATGTCCAACCTGAAAGTAAAAATATTATTACTTTCACATCATCAGTCTACCTATCTCAGTCCATTGCTGGACGTAGGCCTCTCCTATTAACTATGCTTATAGACACATCGGAGGTAAATGCTCATAGTTGCCACACTGAGCATACGGATTGATGATCGCAGTAATGTGTCCACTTTGATGACTCTGCTGCCCATCATCAATCTTATATCAAAGAATTGGCTAGTGATACTTCGATCCCTTAGTCTACTCTTACGACACCCGTGGGAAGAGTTGGGGTGGTGACAAATATATTCTTACTGCCGTCACCACACAGTTATAACTACTTACTAAAGAATAATGTTGACTGAGTTGGAGCTCCTTATAAAATAACATGGCAAACTTACATGGCGATAAAAAGTAAAATGACTGAATAAGTTTTATCACTTTAATCCATTATAAAATTCAAGATCTACGGAATAACTAAATGTTATTAACAATGACAAGTTCTGTCAGTGCTAACATTTATTACAGAGAAAAAATAACCTTACTATAAAAGCACACGTCAAAATAATAAACTTAGGAGTAAAAGAAGTTTTCTTCTATCAAAAATTATCTTTTCCTCTCACTAGCTCGTAAAGTGCTCGTTTATCCTTTAATACGAACGTGTAAAAACGCATATTATGCGCACTTGTGTGGCAAAGTAATGACCTTGGTTTTGGAATAACAAAACGTAAAATGCTCATGGAAATTGTTCCATATTAATGATAATTAAATAATTTGTTTGAGAATTTAGTCTAAAATACAAACCTTTATATAATATGATGATTTTAACATATAAATCCTAAAATTCCATAAGTAACAATTGTTTTAGTGAATGATGATAAGATAACTAGATGCAATCACAAAACGCAGAAAATGTCAACGTCAACATTGTCAAAGAATATTATAGGTTATAATCTTTATTTACCGATTCGAACACGCATAAAAATAGTAAACTAATTAAACTAAACAACTTTCATGTTCAGTTATAATTTTGTAAAAATAATGAATGAGAATGATTTAATAATGCATCGGCGTTGGTGTGCAACTACAGGAATGTGTTAAAATCGTGCTGCGTTTACTTTTTCGTGGTAAGTTTACTGCGACAAAATCTTGCATTAAATACATGATGCATTTGGAAAATTATTATCACTTACCCGATGATGATTGTAATGTGAACAAATAATTACCTTTTTTGAGTTTCCTCGCTATAGTGAGGGGAAAAGTTTTGTGTTACACACGGGTGCAAATGTATTTTACTTCTCGTATGTTAAAACACACGCTGCGCTCAGGATTCTATTTTAGAACCACTTTCAACTTTAGAATCCTTTCGCTTGCTCGTGTTTCAATTTCATACTCGCGGGTAAAATACAACTTTGCACCCTTGTATAACAAATAACTATTGTTTTGGCATCATTGACAACGATTTATTTGTATCTCATTTAAAGGATGAACAATATTGCTTTGCTCTTCCGCGATACAGAATGTGTAGCTAATTAGTGTAACCCGCTATAATTACTTGCGTATTTTTTGCATGCAATTAATTTTCCCACCCTCCCGCCGCAAAAATAAATACGCAAATAACTATAACAAACCACCACCAATAACACTATACTCGACACGTGTTTCGCCTCTCTACGAGGCATCATCAGGAGTTGACGATGTTGTCGGTCTGGTGTCCGGCAACAGAATGAGCTGTCCTGTCTGGTCGGCCATATTTATAACCTCACCCTGACCCCGCCCCCTACCCCCTTCTCCCCCCCTGGCGACGGAAAAAATTCGTAATAACGGCGATGACGCAACATTCAGCTGCTCGTTAATAATTACATCTCTACCGTTGTACCTAACTATTTCCAATTGTTCCAGAACATTCAAACGTAAACCTTTATCACAAACGTGCAGAACATTAAAAGAGTGGTCCTCAGATAAACTATGGCCACTCTCTATCAAATGCTTCGCGAAATTTGAACGTTCTGGATGGTTATGCCTATAAGATGTAACATGCTCCTTATACCTTGTGTTAAAACTACGGCCCGTTTGCCCCACGTACACCTTATTACAATCATCACAAGTTAGCTTATACACACCAGACTTCTTGCCCGTATCAATTTGATCTTTGCCGTTACAAAGTTTTGAATGTAACGTATTGTTTGTCTTAAAAGCAACATTAATATTATTAGACTTCAAAACTTTGTAAATATCATCTGATAGTTTGCCAACATACGTAATGCTTGCCTGAAATTTCTTGGTGGGTTCAGACGGACGTGCAGCATACAACATATTATTGATCATGCCATTCTGTTTCTTTCTGATAATACTATCCACAACTGACTTATCGTAGCCGTTAGAAACCGCCAAGTGATAGATGTTATTTAATTCTAGCCGATAATGCTCATCAGAAAGAGGCACAGTCAACAATCTATGCACATAACAATGAAAAGCCGCTAACTTATGTTGCCACGGATGTGTAGAAGAAGCTGGTATCTCATTTATTACATTTTTTTTTTTTTGCGTGTTTGCAGAGTGCAATAAAGTATTTTATTATTATTTGTATCTCTCTTTGATCACGGGCCTATAAATCCCGGTCTTTTGATAGGCTTGCGCGGGGATACAGATCCAACACGTAGAGGCCCTTTGGAGAAATTTGCTGTGTTTTACACCTGCTGCAACCCATTCACGGGCACAAAAATAGATATCCGTGAACCGGTCCCAGCAGGCATATAGAGGCTATTGGAGATTATATGGAAAAGACTAGTGGGTTATGGTGATGAAGGTTGGATGGATAAGAGATGGAACTATAGAAAAGAGGTCCGGACACCTGCCATAACAATGATTTCTCTTTGCTATCGAGGCAGGCGGTGACTTGCCGCCGACTAAATGGGCCCCCGTAAATGCCGTCACAAGAGACAGCCAGGGGCAATACCGGTGTAGGCGGCTCAGGAGTGTAGAGAGGTGTACACCGCTTTCTGCGCAGTGGCTTGACGGCCGCTGCACCAACTCGCGACTTACGCAAATTTACACTTCCACCCCTGGAGCATATAGCTCTGACGACTCCTCTCTGGACGGCCAGTTAAGGCAAGCCAGAGCTGAGAGTCCTACGGGTCCCCTTGGGGTTCCACTCCGACCGACGAAGACACGCCGGAGGCGGGGACCCTGACCAACTCTCGGGAGCACTCGGGTCCGTGGGGTCGTTACTCCCCAACAGCTCGCCACAAGCTGCCCTGCGGCCTTATTATTATTATTATTACATAAAGGAAATAAAATAGGACAGAAATTTTCCCAAAGAGTGTATTTTGTTCATAATGGGCCATGCTAAACGTGGGCCATGCTCAGTGTAGGGTTCCGTAGTGATTTAAAAACCGTTCAACCTATCAAATTCAACATTTTTTTTCTAGTAAGTTTTTATAAAGTTCTACTTCTAAGTTTTTTTTTTCAAACTTATGGTTGAAAAGTTAGATTAAAGAAAACAATTTTTATTAGGGACACTGGTCTCAAAACCTTTTTTTCGCGCTCAAAGTTTGGGTAGCTATATAGAAGTTTTATTATAAAAACTAAAACGGAATAAAATGATGCATAAATATGTATTTTAATTTCGGCATAAATGCAGTTACGAAAGTAGAATATAATATAATTAATAAATTAGAGTATGTGAAATATCAATTTAACATTAAAATAACTTATGTTTTGTATATCAAAGGTCAACTGAAATAAGGATCAAGTTAATATTAAAAATAGGCACAATAGCTAATATTTGATTTAAAAAAAAACAACGTTATATCGTAGGTGGGTAATGACCCACCAGTATACACCATGCAGTATAAAAGTGTACCTTTTAAATTTTATATGCGATCATGGACTGTAATACACCATTTTACTCGGCATCGTGCGTACTTTTCAGTTACGAAACAAAAAAGTACGTCTCTAATGTCACGGAAATATAGTATGTAAATTGAAATTACTCAGTTTAGTTACTCCCATACTGGAACGAAATGTAACGAAACTGATAAAAAGAAATCTCAAATTCGTCACAGAATTTTTCATACCTTTAGTATGGGAGTAACTAAAGTGAGAATCTCAATTTATAAACTTATTTTCGTGACATTAGAGACATACTTTTTCTGTTTCATAACTGAAACGTACGCAAGATGCCGAGTAAAATGGTGTATTACAGTTCATGATCGCAAATAAAAATGAAAAGGTACACATTTACTGCAAATGTCCCGGTACGCTCATCCCATTACTCCTCCCATTCTAGAATCATGTCAAAATCACAAGAAGTAAGAGATTTCTTACAATTTATAGAATCACTTGAACATAGTTGCTAAGTGGCCTAGGCTTCCATTTGATAGCCTGTATAGTATCAAAAGTGATATAACGGGTTAAGGTCAAGTAATCGGTTGAGGAAAACGGAGTTTAATAATGATACCTACGTATTAAAACTAGCATTTAGCAAGCCAGACTACGAACAAATAGAACATGGAAGCCGCACGCCATACTAAATTAAAAAAATATCTAGGGACATCTTACACAATTCGACTTAGTCCCACGGTAAGCTCAATTAAGGCTTGT
Organism: Thaumatotibia leucotreta; assembly: GCA_025490895.1. Classification (NCBI taxonomy): domain Eukaryota; kingdom Metazoa; phylum Arthropoda; class Insecta; order Lepidoptera; family Tortricidae; genus Thaumatotibia; species Thaumatotibia leucotreta. The sequence goes on from JALPQI010005672.1 coordinate 20,807, forward strand.
GATGTGGGTACCAAGCGACGATGTATACATATAGGTATACAGCCACAGCATATACATAGACAGCCACGACCAAGGATCAAATATTTGTGATAAATAAATACACAAATAATGCCCACGCCGGTATTCCAAGCCCCCCACCTCCAGCTTCGTAGGCAGAGTCACTACCAACTAGGCTACGGAGGCTAAATTGCCTTCCAAAAATGGTCCTGAATTTTAGTTGAGTGTCACCCCCTCTTCAATGCATCACGGTAATGAATTTCAATGTTAACCTATAAAAACTTAAACCGCCATTTAAAAATAGTTGTGATTGGTCCATCAAAGTTTTGATTGACAATATTCTATAAACATTTGTCAAAGATGTTGCACCGAAATATGCGCGGTGTTAAGAAAACGCTATGTCCTGCCCATCTTGGCACAATTGAACAATTTTATTAGAAGTCATGTTATATTATGGTCGCAGAGGCCAGCTAAATATAATCATCAAACACCTTTCAATTTACAAGGAAATGTATGTTTGTCAGCCTCCGTAGCCTAGTTGGTAGTGGCTCTACCTACGAAGCTGGAGGTTCCGGGTTCGAATCCCGGCGATTATTTGTGTTTTTATTCATTGCAAATATTTGTTTCTTGGTCGTGGCTATCTATGTATTTAATTGTCTATATGTATCTATCTATTAAGTATAATTATTTATTAATAATATCGTCCCTTGGTACCCACATCATAAGCCTTGTATGTAATGTGGTCATATTTCTATGTATACGTAGTAAATATAGTTCATTACGAGTTACGAATTTCGTTTTCGCACGTGTATCGTACGACGTTTTTCAGTACATATGGCCCTGCGAAGATTTCGACCTGACGTAAAATTAACACATTCGCACTAGCGAGTCAAAAAAATCCCATCTGTACTGAAAAATGTGTTTTACGGTTCCGTGCCTCGAAATTAAATCACGCTCCAAGATCTCATTCATCAGACCCCGACTTGGAGCCAACTGGACCATTTCGGGTCACCCGTTTTATAAAAAAAAATTAAAACCGGTTCTCGAGGATATCAAGAAACATACAAAAAATGTCTAATTTAAAACTTCCTTTTTTGAAGTCACTTAAAACAGGATAATTTACATACACGATAAATATAAAATACATAATTAGTTAGGTACTAAATTTTTATGCTTTTCAAGTCTAGATCGGATTAAAAACCCGTATGTCGTAAATTACGGAAGTAAATCGTTTGCAGGAATTTGAATTGGATTTTCCTTATGTGGAACGCCTTTTTAACAGACTTCGAAAAAGGAGAAGATTCTCGATTCGACGGTTTTCTTGTGTGTATGTAACTCGATTTTTACCATTTTTTATTTATCGAACTGGTATAACCCCGAAATGGTCCCGATGGCACCAAGTGGCGACTGAATGATATTATCTTGGAACAATCGGGTTTAAACGGTTTTTTTATTTATTTTTTAAACGCACTTTTAGAACACAATCTCGGTTTCATCACCAACTCAAAACCTTAAGCCTTGAGTTCACATACATTTTTTTACATAAATATAGTATTAACGTAAAAATATAACTGCCAAAGTATTTCACGATATGTATCAAAGACGTCAAATGCTATGAAAAACCATATTTGTTTACTTTTTTAATGCTACTGGCAAATGGTAGGTATATGTTTTTATTCTATTTAAACATTTTTCGATTATTTTAAAATTTGCTAGTCATAGGTACTAAGAAAAGGAAGCTCTAGATCAGAGCAAATCATATATTTATCTATATCATAGCACATCAAACATACAAAACCTAGTAGGTACGGCAAAAACACGAAGATGGTTCCAAGATGAACCATAATTGCAATTTGACTCACAATCTGTCCGCCATGACAGTTTGGAACCGGCGCGCGAGACGAAACGTCGCGTGCGCATGATTCTTTTGTTTTTAGTTTGTGACCTTCACCTTTCTTATTATAACGGACAGTGCAAAAGTATTCAGTGTTTTATAAGTGACGAACAGATAATTTTTTTTTCTTTTGACACATTAAGGTATTACAAAAAAGTTCTACTTTTTAAGGAATAACGTAAAAACTGAGGGATCTTTTGTTTCTGTCATTCCAATTACGCTACAATTGGATTGACAAGGATAGGTAGTTGCTTAGGATTTTCGATTATAGATGTTTTTGAAAAGTGTTTGTCATATATTTATTTATGGTTGATAGATGAATTCTAGTCATTGTAGTGAATAGAGTAAAAGTAAATGACCTTTATATTTATGATATTAGGACTATCGAAAAAATGGTGAGTCTTACCCTCATAATAAGGATCAATCTAACTGTCAAAATTTCAATCTTAGATCTGGCAGAATATAAAATTGTTGTTTGGTTCATTGTAACTTACCTACCACTACTAGAGAATATTATGTTATCATGGTAACTTAATTGTTATTTTAATTAGCCTAATGATGTTTTTATCGTCTTGATGTAATTCTAGTTTTGGGTAATTGTTTTCCTTATGTTGTCTGCGATGTTTATGTTTACTTATTTGAACACACATTTTAATAACCTGTTATTTAGTTAGGTGGTCATTTCTTTTTATTTTGTCCACTTTCAGAATTTAGAATTTATGGGTAAATAATTGAGTTTTTTGTACTAAGTTATACTCGGCTACTTTGTGCTAATAATTTGAAAGGACCATGCCCAACTTTGTATGGAACTTTGCCCCAAAGTCAACACAGCTAAAAGTTACATTGTTGAATAGGTCTTCAAATCTACTTCATTTCATTCTATGGGCACCAAGATGAATTCCATTGCAGAACTGGGTGCTTAGCCAAGTTGCCAATCGCTAGCGCTTCATCGTTAAGCGCAGCTAACTGTCTTTGTCGCACTAATATGAAAGAGTGACAGAGAGGGAAAACTACGTTACGCTACTAAGCGCTAGCGATTGGCATCTTGGCTAAGCACCCTGAGATATTCATATTTGTCAGTGTGAAGATTGTATTCACACTGACAAAAATATGAATATCTCATAGGTCAGAGATACTGGTCGTTAATCATTAGGATATCGAAGTGTGTAAAAAAAAAGATTGTGCACACGTGATTGTATGTTAACCACCTCACTCGCTTAGTTTCTTTTATAATCATAATCATAATAATCATAATCTTTATTGTCTGTGAGAAATGGGTTACATTGCCAGTAAGTACTAAAATAACAATTATACATGGGTCTCACCAAAACTCTACCTTTTCAGGTGTACAAACAAAATTGCAAATAGCTATTAAGTATATAAGAAATAAGAATTACAAAAATTACAAATTAAAATGATGTCAACTAGTTATTTAAATTATTAAGTAAAATACAATTATAATCGGGTTTATCAATATCATTTGTAATGCTCATATACACAAGTCACATGACATTTCTAGTCAAACTTAAACCAACATGACAGTCAATATAAACAATTCAAACATAATCAAAAAACTCATTAATATTATGAAAACATCTTTGTACTAACCATGCACGAATTTTAGACTTAAATATATTTAATTGCAAAATTTTAAAAATGTCAGGTAATTTATTGTAAATACGAATACACATTACATACGAATTTCTTGAGGAGAGTGCCAGTTTCACTGAAGGTTTATGTAAAGTATATTTATATTGTGTTCTTGTTTCTCGAGGACCCAAGGACTGAAGTTCAACAAATAAATATTTATATTTGTGTACAAAAACACTCACTTCATAAATGTACATACCGGGGAAGGTGAGAATGTTATTTTCTATAAACTCAGTACGACAGGAATCCCTAATATGTAAGGAGAATATGGCTTTGATACAACGTTTCTGTAATATGAATATTGCTTCTCTATGAATACAGTTTCCCCAAATTACTAGTCCATATCGCAGGACAGAGTGTACGTAGCCATTATAAGCGAGTAGCGCAGCTTCAACAGAAACCGTTTGACTAATTCGTCTTAAAGCAAAAATAAAACTGTTTACTTTGGATCGCACATTCTCTGCATGCTCCGTCCAGTCACAGTGGCTGTCAATGGTTATGCCTAAAAATCTTGTGTGTTGCACTTCGCTTACAGACTCGTTATCCAAGCTAATATTCAGTTGTTGTGTGTTGCCTCTTGCAGTGCTGAACTGTATATAGCTAGTCTTCTTAACATTGATTTTTAGATTATTCAGTTTCAACCATTCTACAGTGCTAATTAGTGCTTTGTTCAAGTCATCGTTATATGTCAAAATATTTTTGCAATTTACAATTATAGATGTATCATCTGCATATAGTATGCAGCTATCATTGTTTAAGCACTGTGGTAGGTCATTGATATATAATAAGAACAATAGGGGTCCCAAAATACTTCCTTGTGGTACTCCATAATTATTATACTTAAAAGAAGACTTATAAGAGCTTAAAGTTTTAGCTTTACTGCAATATTTTAGGGTCTCGACACATTGGCTTCTTTCACTTAGGTATGACTTGATCCAATCTAGAGCCGGGCCACGAATACCATACTTATATAATTTACTCCCTATACGTTTATGACATACAAAATCAAAAGCTCTGCTCATATCTAAGAAAAGAACGGTCACAGGGATCTTGTTATCTATTGAATTTAATACATGATTCACAAGTTTGAATGTCGCCAAAGTTGTACACCTCGATCTGCGAAAACCATACTGCTCCTCTGTAATAATATTATGGCGTTCTACAAAGTTCAGTAATCTGCTAAACATTACTTTCTCATAGATTTTTGCGAAAACCGATATCAGTGTAACCGGCCTGTAATTTCCCATGTCAGACTTGGCTCCTTTCTTGTGAAGGGGCTTCACCACTGATATTTTTAAGGGATCCGGGAACACGCCTTGCAGCAAAGAAAGATTTATTACGTGTAAAAGAGGCTTATCGATTATATGGATACACAGTTTAACTATATCAGTTCTCACTTCATCATGACCTACAGATTTTGAGTTCTTAAGTGACTTGATCAGCTTGATTAATTCAAATGAGCCAATCGGGTTAAGGTAGATAGTAGAAGGATTATTTGTTATATTGCTAGTGTCCGTAGAAACAGCAGCTACATTATCGCGAACGACACCAATAAAGTAATCATTAAAATAATTGGCAATATCTTGAGGATCCCTAATAATTTTATCATTTAAAGTAACTTGGTCAACAGATGCGCTATTGCAGTCAGTTGACGTATAATTCTTAATAACGTTCCATACTGCTTTACATTTATTACTACTGTTATTAATATATCTTAAATTATTCGATTTTTGGTGATATAAAAAGCATTTTTTAAGAATATGAGAGTACCGTTTATAACTCTGCTTATAGTCCTCAGAGCCTCTACTTCGTAAGTAAAGTTGACGCTTCTGCTTAGAACAATGACGGAGTCCTTTAGTTATATACTTGGATTTAAATGAATTGTTAAATATTTTTACTTTGTTAACTGGAAAACAAAGATTGTAAAATAATAGGAATATGTCAATAAATTTAATAAATGCATCATTGGCGTCATAATCTGTTAATACTTCACTAAATGATAAGCTCTCTAAACATTTTAAAAACTTCAACTGATTTGCTTGGCTATAATCTCTTCTATACACAAACCACCATCTGGCTGGCCGGGGAGAACGTTTCTTTACTGGTATTTGATAAGATTGTGCGGTGTGGTCAGATAATCCTAAATTATGTATAGTAGCATCACCATTTTTTACATTTGTAGCTATATGATCAATACAAGTTTCCGAACGATTAGTTATTCTAGTGGGAGATTTAGTAACTAGTTCTAAGTTGTAATTATCTAAAATCTGTTTAAACTCTTTTGAAATGGATGATATCTTCATGGTGTCGATATTAAAATCGCCACATAACACATATTTTTTTCTTTTATTTGTGCAAATGGTATTAAGAAGTTGCTCCAGTTTCTGGAAAAATATGGATGAAATTGATGTTGGTGTTTTGTTCGTGTAAATGCAGATTACTACTATGTTATACTGTGTCAGTGTAATCGCACAGCATTCAAAAGAATTCGATTGTGAAAGCGAGGTGACCTCGGTTATTGGGGAAAAGCTTATATTATTTCGAACAAGGATCGCCACTCCACCTCTTTTCGTATTTCTGCGAGAGAAACTGGCAGCTATCTGAAAGTCATGTATTTGCAAATTACGTTCTGAGCCTCGAAGAATATTAGTTTCACTTAAACAAATAATATCAATTGGGGTACCATTGTTTACAAGTTCATTTATGTTCATATTAAGTAGCTCCTGTTTATTTAATACGCCAGAAATGTTTTGGTGCAAAACCCCTATGGTTGGAGTATTTGAACTCTCTTTTTTTGAGTCAGTTGCATTTTGTTTTTGTATATCATTTTTAGAAAAATAGCTTGCAGCGAAAGGAATGCTGGAGAGGCTGGCTATTTGATGAATTGCTTTCCATTGAGGGCATGGTACTTTGTGAGTGAAAAACATTTATTTCAGCTATGAAAACGGCAACATTTCGAAAAATAGCTAACAGTCCCCTATTATTTATTGTCCCTGTGCGTTTAAACATATAATTTGAATATTCAAGATATTTATTGGAATCATAAATGTATGCATACTCGTGAGTTAAATTATCTAGGTACAATAATTGATTAAAATATTCCACTCGTTTGTTGAACAGATTAGAGTTATTACATAATTTAAATGTCGGTAAACATATTATTATATTAGTATGCTCAACTTTATGTACATTTTTTCTTATTAATAAAGTTAACTCATTATAATCGACCGTCATGAGGAAATCTTTCTCACCAATATAAACTATACAAAAGTCGTTATAAGTAAAATTTTTCACTTTTTCGGATAAATTACCAAATAGTTCTTCAATTCCACCGCCTGTTATGCGATAGTGCAAACAATCATTAAGTGAACGGTCAGTAACATTCAGTAAGCTCGAGTTATGACTACTTATGATGCAAAGTTTCGATACTGCTGGTGCGGGGTGCCTTATCTCCACATTGGGCCCCCGACTGCTGTAGTCCTGCAGGTCCTGCTGTGCGGCACGGGTCGTGAGTGTTAAGGATGACAAACTTGCGGCTTGAGCATCGATACTCGAATCTTTTTCGCTAAATTTAAGTAACTCTTCTTCAAGGTTATTGATTATTAGATTAAGAGACTTAATTTCTTGCTCCGATTCAAGGACATCATTTTGTAATTTGGTAACATTCTGTTCCAAAGAAATAATTTTTATTATGTTGTCCGCCTGCATCTTTGTTTTTTTGTTGTCGATGGGGGACGCTGGTGATTGCCTGCCCTTACGGCTTACGGCTTTTGGTAATTGCGGAGAGTTGTATACGTTTTTTAATGTATATAACTCTTGCGTTAATTTCTCATTTTGACGCTGAATATTATTTTTTTCTAAAATAACATTTTGAAGTTCGTTTTCGGTGCTTGCTAGGTTAAGCTTTAATTGCTCGATTTCGGACTTTAATTCCAGTACCAAACTAGAGTCGTATGTCAATTCGAGACTCTTTGATAAGTCTTCTTCCAAAAAAACTTGCGTGTCGTCTACAGAATCGTTAGAAAGGATTATTGATTCCGTTGATTTAGATCTAATTAGTGTATCATGCTGGCCTGTGTGTAAGGAAGGAGAGGTACTTATGGGCTCTTCCTCTTGCTGCTTAGACGTTGAAGGCGTGGAAGGTGCGGGAGATCCATTATTTGTGTATTTTTTCCTTAACGTTTCATTTTGTGCATGTTCATCTCTATCGTTTATTGATAAAGTTTTTTTAGAAGCAGGTTTTTGAGAGATTGGTGACGGGCGACATGTTATACACACCCATTCTTTTTTACTTTTAGCAGACATAATATGAAACAGCTTAGATCTTCCTGCGCACTGTATGTCTAATATCTGTTTGCATATAGAACATTTCAAGAAGTTTCTACCTTCTATGGCATTATTGCATTTTATACATACTGGCGCCATCATAAATGTTTGCACCTAAATTAGTGTATCACATCTAAGAAACAACGTAATGTACGAGAAACACTGAATTGATCACCGCAATAAGCGCTCCGGAACGAAAGTTGCACCCTATTTAATGCTCCTGCTTACAACTCACGGTGCACTGCGCTCTGACACAAAGGTCGTAAGCGCCATGCAGATCGTGTCGCTTATGGGTTTACGCCGAGCGGAACGAAATCAGTCGAAAACTGCAGGTAGATTCTTAAATTGCCACTCCAATATTTACTCGATGTATTAGTAAATTAAGAATGTACATCACCAAACTGTTTGTAGTCCTCTTCACAATCCATTATAGTATATCTTCACCAAAAAACACGTTAATCTGGACACTTTTCCTCAAGTTTTAGAATTAAAATCACAGAGCAAACTAATAACAGTGTTGTGCAAGTAACGTCGATTTCGTTTTTTCTTTTGACATTAGCCTTTTTTTTACATACAAAATAAGGGTAATCACTGGTAGCTGCAGCTACCAAAATAAACTAGTGGCTAAATCTACAGAGGTTTTCTACTGAATTAGCTCGTATTCAGGCTGACAAATATATGAATATCTCAGTTCTGCAATGGAATTCGATTTCGTGCCCATATAATGAAATGAAGTAAAGTTAAAGACCTATTTAATGATCTAACTCTCATGTTTGTTGGTCTTGGGGCAATTTTGACGCATGGTCCTTTGGTAATCTTGTTTTCGTTTTGTTTTCGATTGCGACATTCGATGACTTTCAACGTCTGACAATAAATAGCAAATTGCCAGTAAAATAAATAAGTTCTTCTAATAATTTACAATATGGCGAATGCTCAAAAGGAATTTGTTAGTCTATAATTGAGATATAGCAAGTTTTTCAGAGGTTTTCAAGAGATTTTTAGTGTAAACTCTGGGTCCCATCAGCCCATAACGAGGAGTCCCACATAACCACCAGGGCCCGTCCCCACACCCACGTGGTATGCGTTATTCATTTCTACTCTCCTTAAAAAAAGTTTCTATCCTATTATCATAACGGTGATTGGTCGATCAAAGTTTTGATTGGCTATATTCGATAAACATTTGTCAAAGATGTCGCGCCGAATTATGCGCGGTGATAAGAAAAGCGCTATGTCCTGGCCATCTTGGCACAATTTTATCGAACAATTGTTTTTGAGGGCATTTTTGAGCTGGCGTTAGACGTCCATGTTATATATGGTCGCAGCCTGTTATGTTACAGAAGTTAATGACCGGTTCGGTTTGATGGACTAATCACAACTAAGTATTGTAATGTTAATGAAATATTGAAGAGGAGTGAAACTTGCTAACGAAATTTCAGGACCGTTTTTGTAAGGCCATTTAGTATGGCATGTAGCTTCCATTTTTTATTTGTTGTTCTTATTCTTCTACCTAGCGTTATCCCGGCCTTTGCCAGGGTCCGCTTTCCAGCTACATTTCCTCCACGCGATACTGGGCATCTTCTACTGCAAGCCTATTCACACTCATGTCAGCTTTCACGACATTTAGCCATCGTTTCTTTTATTTGTTCGTAGGTACTTTATTTTACTCGTTGAGAAGTTGAAGTAATGACGACACATAGTTTTTTACAATAGAAATCAATAGACGTAAGTGTTGGTGAAGTGTTTAAAATGATAAAAAAACTATCAAGTGCCATAGTGCTCTGCCTGATCTACGGAGTTGCGTCTCAAGGTAATTTTTCTTAAAAGTTGCTTTTGCCACATGACTTGTAAGTATTTCTTATTTAAATTGACAGTAGCCCATACGTCAAGCTATCTGTATACAATATACATACAAATACAGAAATAGTACATAGTGTATTAAGGGCGGTAAATAAGAAATACATAATTCTTGTACCGCCCGTGGCACACACAATGTTTTTCATCGCACCTGTGAGGCGAAAAAAGTAAATACAATAATATATTTTCACAAAACTACTCTAAAATGGTCTAAATCATTTCACAACATCAGGGATGATTAAATTTATAATTTTTGTAACAGAGATCTTGTCGCCCGCCTGCGTCGGCTGTGGGCGGCGCGCTAGTGCGACGTAATGTTGTATATAAAAAAATATATTTTAACGACAAATGGTCTTAATCGCGTAAACTAATGTTTAATTTTATCCTGACGTTTCGGGCATGAAGTTACACCCGTGGTCGCAGGCAGACTCAGTTTACGCCATTAGGACCCGTTTGCCGTTAAAATATGGGTGATAATCGTGAAAGTTTCCATCAATAAATATTGAGAATGTTCTGGTACTTGTACATTGATACCCTTACCATACTTTCAGCACCTGGCGATACTTGCTTTCAAAATGGCGTCGCTGGGACATGTAAACTGCTGCGTGACTGTCAGGCCGTCACTGACAACCCGAAGACTCAGTGGTGGAAACTTCCGGTAAGCATACAGTATACAGGGTGGAAAGATAAGTTGGGCCCTGGATGGAAACTAACTTTAATCCTTAAGTTGGCTCATTTTACTTAAAGGAGACATTCCTTTATTTTTGAAAAGAAACAAATCTGCATTAAAAGATTTTTTTAAACTCGCTTGCTTCGCCCGGGACTAGAACCAACTAAAATTAAAAAAATATAAACACTCTTTATTTTATTATACCTACTAATCGGTAGTATTCATATTCAGGATAAAGTTTCTCTAACAAATAAAAAATAAAATAAAATGTCTTAAAAATAAAAATAATCGTTAAATCTAACATCAACTTTATTTTACTATCAATTTTGTAACACTTCAATTATTTACGTGATAATTAAAAATACTATTTCAATGCAGATTTGTTTCTTTTCAAAAATAAAGGAATATCTCCTTTAAATAAAATAAGCTAGCTTAACGATTTAAAGTAGTTTTCCTCCAAGACCTAAGTTTAATTTGCACACTATACTTCCGTGGAACGGGGTGACTTTAAAATGCAGGGGGGTCAAAATTATTTTCGTTGTCTTGTTTCATACCACTCTGTCACGATTTTAGTTACTGTTTCGATTAAGTAAATAAAAAAAAACCGGTGCACTTGTATTTCTTTTTCACGCTAGATTTTAATCCTTACGTAAGAAATTGAAAATAAAACATCGTCTCATACAAAAATCACCACTGTGTCACGTTTTTAGGGACACAAAATAAGACAACGAAAAAATTTTGATCCCGCAACTTTGAAATATTACTTTTTAACTCATAACTCATCATACGAAATATACTCTGGCCACCTAAGAACTAATAAAACATGGAAGCCGCACGCCATACTAAACTGCCTTTCAAAAACGATTCTGAATTTTAGTTGACAAGTATCACCCCCTCTTCAATGCATCACGGTAATGAATTTCAAAATTGACCTATAAAAACTTAAACCGCCATTTAAAAATAGTTGTGATTGGTCCATCAAAGTTTTGATTGGCGATATTCTATAAACATTTGTCAAAGATGTTGCGCCGAAATATGCGCGATGTTAAGGAAAGCGCTATGTCGTGCCCATCTTGGCACAATTGAACAAATGTATTTGGGGGCACTTTTGAGGTTGGGGTTTGACGTCCGTGTTATATACGCAGCACCGCTACGGTTCATATCTACATATATAAAAGGAGAAGCTCCCTGACAAAGATGCACGCACAGCCTAAACCCCTGGTCCTAGAGACTCCAAATTTGGCACGTAGGTTTCTTTTATGGTGTAGACGAGCACTAAGAAAGGATTTTTCAAAACTCACTTTCTAAGGGGTTGAAATGAGGGTCCAAAGTTTGTATGGCGAAATAAGATTAGTTGAACTATTTTATCCGAAACTTCGCAAGAGTATTCTTTAAAGTAATTGAGTAAAGGTATGTTTAAGCTTTTTTGAAAATTCAACCCCTGAAAAAGGTAAAAAGGGTGACGAAGTGACAAAATCAAGTTGGGTATCGTTTCCATGGTTTATCGGGACGTAGATCACGAATACAATAACGATTTTAAAATTAAACGCGGCGGACGTGAAATACTATGTAGGTACACGGTTATGGTGTGATGGGGTAAAATTCGAAAAAAAAAAACAACACTGTTTTATTATTTATGTTCATTTTTGGTTCTAAAGATTCCAAATTTAGCGCGTAGGTTTCTTTGAGGTTGTAGGGGTGCTCTAAAAAAGGTTGAGTCGAAATCCACTCTCTAGAGGGTGCAATGGGGGTCCAAAGTTTGTATGGCGAAACAAGATTAGTTGGACTATTTGTCCGAAACTTCGTAGGAGTATTCTTCAAAGTTATAGAGTAAACATATGTTGCAGGATTTTTGAAAATTTAACCCCTGAAAAAGGTAAAAAGGGTGATGAAGTGAAAAAATCAAGTTGGGTATCGTTTCTATGGTTTATCGGGACGTAGATCACGAAAATAATAACGATTTTAAAATTTATCGTGGCAGACTTGAAATACTGTGTAGGTACACGGTTATGGTGTGATGGGGTAAAATTCGAAAAATATCAATATAATTTTATTATTTATTAATTATTTATTTATTTTTAATTTTATTATTTATTTATTTCTGGTTCTAGAGACTCCAAATATAGCGCGTAGGTTTCTTTGAGGGTGTAGGGATGCTCTAAAAAAGGTTAAGTCAAAATCCACTGATTAGAGGGTGCAATGGGGGTCCAAAGTGTGTACGGGGAAACTTGACTATTTAAACTGTTTTATCCGAAACTTCACATCACATGAGTATTCCCAAACATAAATGACTAAAGACATGTTTTAGGGTTTTTTGAGAATTTAACTCTTGAAAGTGGTAAAAATGTTAACAGTAAAAAAAAACAACATGGTTATCGTTTCTATAGTCTATCGTGTCGCTGTACCGAGGTGTACGTGAAATACCATCGCCACTTTTATGGTCTCATGGGCTTGCGGGTTATGGCAGAGGTATCGTTTTTGTGTTTATTTCTGATACAAAAAATTCTAAATATAGCATGTTAACCAACCAACGTTAATAACCTTTTAAGTTTTCCTGAGTTTTCACGCGATAGTAATCAAAAGTACATATATCTGTGTATCCAAGAGGTTTTTTTATAAAGTCAAAACAGCCGTCACCATAAATTTCGTCATTTTTGATCCAATTGTGTAAATCGATGTATCGGGATCCCAGAGGTTCTTATTAACAAACTGCAAAAAAGGCTGCCTATTCAATTTCCGTTTCGATATTGTCCGTCATAAAAATCGGTGGTAATCTGAAGTTCTGACTGTTCTGTTCATCATAATGAAGCAGAAGTCAATTTTGCAAGAAACGGTAACAATATTGACTTACTTCAAATGTTAATCAGCTCGGCTAATTATGGTCATCTTTGTAAGGCCTGGGAAACGACAAATGATAGTTTATCATCAAAACACAACAATCACCGATGTGAGTGTGTATGTAAACTTTTAATGATAAAAAACATTTGTCGGTTACCAGATGATAAAGATGACCATAATATGATAGCGGATTTTGATAATAATCGATATCTGAAATGTCAAAACGTTTCAAGTAATGAATTTGAGGTCAAATTTGCACAAAATGGTCGGCACATAGAATTTATTTACTTTGAATCCGATCTTAATAAAAACCGGTATCTCAGGATCCAAGGGGGTTTTTCATAACGATTTTGAGGTAGGTACAAAAAGTGAGAAGCTATCACATCTAAAATTTCTAGAACTTTGATTTAATATTGATAAAAATCGATACCGAGAAGATGAATTCCTCATATGGAATTTGAAGTCAAAATTGCAAGAAAAGTTCGCCATCTTGAATTTAGGTCTTAAGTTTAATACGACCGTGATAAAAATTTATAGAACGCGGCTGAACCGCGGGTAAAAGCACCATCCGCCACACTTAAATCGGGTAAGGTAAACGCGAGATAATCGCGGAAAAACATTAACACGCAATGAATAGATATTAGAACGCGGGCGAAGCCGCGGGTAACTGCTAGTAATTGTATATTTCTCAGAGATGCGGGTTCGACGGCTTCGAAGTAATAATCTGCTGCGTGGAGACTGTCACCACCACTTCTGCGAGACCTGTCGCCACTACTCCTCGCCCAGGGTAAGAACTAAGGGCATTTTGTTCGTGCCGTCGATAATAGTTATTTGTTTTACTAGGGACCAAAGTGATTGTTTAACTCTCGTGTAAATATAGACATATTTGATACCCGAGCAAGCGAAAGATTCCAGTCATAAAATTGAATCTTGAGCGATGCGAGGGTTTTAAGGCACGAGAGTTGAACAAGCTTTGCTGCCGAGTGACACACAACATTTTTCACCACACTAAAGCGAGAAAACATGCGAAATAAAACTGAAACATAACAAATTAGAAGGTATTTATTTACAAGTCCTCAACTTCCAAAAAATAATGAAATCAGAAGATTTAAAAAAAATACTTTAACCTCTAGAGATTAAAACACAGTTTTGCGCTCTGAAATTGAAGGACAAACAGCGTGTTTACGAGCAGTGTGGTGAAAAGATATTTATGTTCCATTTTTTTACAAAGTTGTCCCCTCCCCCACTCGTTTTAGAATTTCAAACTCTTAATTATGCGTGCTCCACTGAGAGCGGAGTGAACTCATTAATGGCTTCGTTTCACGTTCATCGCTCGCTAAGGACTAGTATTTAGTTGACGGGTGCTAGTCACAGCAGCAGTGAAAGTTAAACGGATCCATTAATGACTCTCGCTCGCAGTGGAAAGCGGGCATTAGTAAAGGTGCGTTTAAACCAAAAGAGCATTCGCTATTCTAGCGCCCGTTCTACGAAATCAACCAATCACGTTTTGTGTACCGATCGAATTTCGTAGAGTGGGAGGTTAGAACAGCGAATGCTCTTTTAGTTTGAACGCACCTTAAGATTACAACTCAGAATCGCGATCTTATTCGATACTGATAGGAGAATACATTTGTAGCACAAGGTTTTTTCCATTTCGTTACCATAGTTATTTTTATACATTGTGTATGGTGGTAACGGAATGGAAACTTCGGATAATGTTTGTAAATGTTGAGACAATATTAGACAACCAATTATGATCGAAAGAGCTCACGATTCTGAGCAGTAAACTTATACAAAAAAATAACTATGTTACAAAAAATAGTTGGGTAGAATTTTAAAGATAATAGCAAATATATTTATTCTTCTACATTATAATCATTCTTTTCCTTCACACCTGCATTTGACAATACAAAGTTGCCAATTATTTACCTGCAATGTAGCTTGGCGTTGGAGGCACGCTATTTTCAATACACTGACTTCAAAAAAAGGAGGACGTTTTCAACTCTTTTATGTATTTTTTTTATTGTTACCTTGAACTTTCGACTGGATAAACCGATTTTGATGATTCTTTTTTATTTAAAAGCTGATACTTACCAATTGGTCCCATTTCAATTTGGTCCAGTTCTGAAAATGGCATCCAAACTATATCATCATCATCATCTCAGCCATAAGACGTCCACTGCTGAACATAGGCCTACCCTCTGGACCTCCACATGTACCAGAGATGCGACCTGCATCCAGCGTGTCCCGGCGACCTTCATAAGGTCGTCTGTCCATCTTGTGGGTGAACGTCCTACGCGGCGTTTGCGTAGCCGTGGTCTCCACTCGAGCACTTTTCGACCCCATCAACCATCTGCTTTGCGTGCAATGTGGCCTGCCCATTGCCACTTCAGCTATATAATTCTTAAATTGGCATTAAGCATGTGCACGACAAATAACTTGATATCACGCCAACTGATAATGGTCCCGTTGGCACCAAGTCGGGGTCTGGTGATGAGATCTCGCAGAAATCGGTTGAAGTCGATTTTGTTTAATTTAGTGATTATTTTTTGACAAAAGGCTCCTAAACGTATCTCTTTTACAGGACGACCACTACAGAATTCATAGTCCCAGTTTACGACTATAGTCCCAACACGCCTATACTGAATAACTGTGCTGCGTTGGACCCAAGCCAGACTGCGGCAAAGACTGGAAGAAAAGCTTGGGACAGTAAGTATTTATACACACATTGATGGAATAAGGACTTGGTCCTACTGCCCACGCCGCACGCAACCGACAACTTCCGCAGTGTCTGAATGGTGTGTTCTGAACTGAACTGAATATACAAACGATACTCCTCCTGGAGTATGTGTGGCTGCTCCCGCGTTTCCGCTACTGCAGCTGTGGCCGGGTCGCATCCCACGAAGGTGGGACGGTCGTTGCACCGTCATTTGGGGACGGTGATGAGAGGATGTTGAAGGAAAATTTGCCATAGGCATGGCGAGAGAGAAAATGATTTTGGTGATGATGTTGCGGTAAGGCAAGGTAAGGCAAAGCAAAGTCCGATCCGAGAGAGATCTGAAAAGGAAGACAGATGGAGAGAGAGACTGGTGCTCGGTGCTCGATGCGCGGCAATGGTGTGTTCGACAATGCTCGGGAGTGGTCGTTTTCGCCCGCTGCGTTCGGCGTCCCCTCGCCAATCTCGCCATACACCTGTGAGTTCCTAAAAGGCATGTATAGGTATATACAACGGTGTTGCCATGATTAGATTGTTTGTAAAATTCAAATTGCCGAGAACATTCTTTATAGAAGTTTCGCAATTTATGAAACTTCTCCTCGGTACATTGCTAGTCTGAGGGGTTTAGGCATCAGCCGCGAAAGCTGACGTGGGATCAAATCTCACCTCAGACATTGGTAAACATTATAACTAAGGGATTGAAGTGTCACTAACCATTCTTTGATAGAAGATTGATGATGGGAAGCAGCGTCATCATAGTGGACACATTACTGCGATCGAAAATCCGCTTGCCCAGCGTGGCGATTATAGACATTTACCTCAATGCATCTATTATCATCATCATCGTTAGCATCATATCAGCCGAAAGACGTCCACTGCTGAAAATAGGCTTCCCCCAAAGATTGCTACAATGACCGGTTCTGCGCCACCCGCCTCCAGCGGACTCCTGCGACCATCACCAGGCCATCAGTCCACCTTGTAGGAGATCTACCCACAGTGGGGGGCCTTCCGGTGCGTGGCCGCCACTCGAGAACCTTTCCACCCCAACCGCCATCAATTTTACGCGCAATGTGCCCCGCCCACTACCACTTCAGTTTAGTGATTCGGAGAGATTATCGGTCACTTTGGTTCTGTTGTTACGTGCAGGCTGTAATAACTAATCAAAATTCTTTCTTCCAGAATGTATAGACTACCAACACGATCTGGTATACCCTTGCGAGCAGACAGCCTTGTCAGGGAGCATGGGTCGAGCCAACCGCTGCGGTCACAATGTGGATGAGCTGATCGTTGGCGGAACGAACGCTAACCGGAACGAGTTTCCACATATGGTAACCTTCTTTTTTCCTCACGACTGAGGGTCGTGACCACTTGGGGACGTAATTTTATGCACTAAAGCTCTCCATTCTACAAGGTTTATTCCTTCAAGGTGCGTTTAAACCAAAAGAGCATTCGCTGTTCAACCAATCACGTTTTGTGTACCGATCGAATTTCGTAGAGTGGGAGGTTAGAACAGCGAATGCTCTTTTAATTTGAACGCACCTTAATCACGCACGCACTTTTAGAACACAATTTTGTTTTTTATGATTTAGATGTTTATTCCATTACGATACCGTTTTTTCTTAGATGTTCAAAGAAGGTGGCGTAATGGAAGGAATGAGAACCGTATGAAAATTATGAGACATATTTTTTCTCATAACAGAATCGAAAAAACTCGTGATTCTGAGTCGAATAAGCCTAAACTTATCCAAATTAAATAACAAAGAATTGTCAATAACGTTTTGTGAAAACACTCCTAATTATTGATACCTATTTATTTATTAGTATTAACGTAAAAATATGTATCACGATAATTATGCGTCAAAGACATCAAATAGCTTACATTTTTTCCCGCCAATTACCGGTTCTTCTCAGGTCATTGGTGTAGGATTATAACATAGTTAATTTAGTTTTAATTTTATGTGTAACTTAGACCATTCAAAAGAGTTTGTTACAAATTCCAATTAAAATATTGACCGAAAAGCTGGTGAATTCCTCGCACTACGCATCAGTATTGCGATACAGCGAGGAAATGCCGCCAGCATCCTCGGTACAATGCCTCAAGGGCCAATCTTAGATATAGGTTAGGTTACTTAGATTTAATTTATGTAAATAAATTGTACCGTTTTGAAAATAAAGACCATTAAAAAGAATAATTTGACTTGACTATATGACGTCTTGAATAATCCGATGTATCTTTATAAAAACTAAGCCAATTTTCAGGTGCTGCTAGGCTACGGGCAGTCGAACGGTACAGCAGTATGGCAGTGCGGCGGTACACTGCTCAGCGACCGGTTTATTCTCACTGCTGGACATTGCACTTCTGCTAGAGACCTGTAAGTTCCTCCAGCATTTCCAGGTGTTTATATTTTATGGGTATTAGAACGGCATATAGGTGTGACAGTGACTCAGTGGCCAGCTCATTTTCTTAGCTGGACATTGCACTTCTGCTAGAGACTTGTAAGTTCTTCCAGAATTTCCAGGTGTTTATATTTTAAGGGCAGTCAAACGGCTCAGTTTTACGCCAGTGTGATGTAACACTGTTGACAGATTTATTCTTACTGCTGGGTATTGCACTTCTGCCAGAGACCTGTACGTACTTCCAGCATTACTAGGTGTTGCTAGTCTATTGGCGGTTGGACACTGCTTAGCGACTGGTTCATTCTCACAGCTAGGCATTGCACTTCTGCTAGAGACCTGTAAGTTCTTCCAGCATTTCCAGGTGTTTATATGTTACGGGTATTAGAACAGCATAAAGGCATGTTATATTTCGAGCATCTGTTTCTGTCAGTCCTAGGAAGGCGTCATCGATGACCAATGCATTTGAGAAAGGTTAATCGCTACTACTAATATTAATGTCTTTGGATGCTCTGTTAAATGTGACCGGTTCATTCTCACAGCTGGACATTGCACTTCTGCTAGAGACCTGTAAGTTCGTCCAGCATTTCCAGGTGTTTATGTTTTACTGGCAGAATAACGGCACAGTGGAGTGTCAGTGGCTCAGTTATCGGTTTATTCTAACAGCTGGACATTGTACTTCTGCTAGAGACATCTAAGTTCTTCCAGAATTTCCAGGTGTTTATGTTTTACTGGCAAAAGAACGGCAGAGCGGTGTGCCAGTGTGATGTAACACTGTTCAGTGACAGATTTATTGTTACTTCTGCGCATTGCACAATCTTTTTCCTCTCACTAGCTCGCAAGGCGTTCGTTTATCTTGTAATACGAGCGGGTAAAAACTCAGTTTAATCACTAGTGAGCGAAATAGTGACCTTGGGATAGGCCGCGATGTAGTGTTAGTATGTTAAAATACTCGCTACGCTTAGGATTATATTTTAGAATAATCATACTCGCAGGTAAGATACAACTTTGCACCGTTGTATAACAAATATTTTGCATATACTTAAACAGCTCTTTTGTTTCAGAGGACCAGTTGCTTATGCCATCACAGGGACACTAAAACGGACGGACGACGTGTCCGCTTCTCAAGTCCATCGGATCCGACGCATCATCAGACATCCTCAGTACAAAGCACCTTCTAAATACCACGACATAGCCTTGCTTGAGACTGAGAACCCGTAAGTGTTGCTTTAAGATACCAGCAGGTCTATTGGCTAAAAAAAGATTATTAAAGCCTATATAGTGTGCCACTGCTGGGAAAAGGCTTCCCCCCTAAGTCTCCAATCGTCCCGGTTTTGAGCAATCAGTGGCTAGCCGTTGAGGTACGCGTCCAGGTCGTCCCTCTACCTCCTCCTGGGTCCAGCTGCTCACCTGTCTTGTGGCACCCATTCCATGGCTATTTTAGCTTACCTATATGGGTGCATGCGGCAGACATGGCCGGCCCAGTCCCATTTAAGCTTGTAAAAAACAAAACAATCATTCAAAATATTGTCCGACTTTGTCAAAGACAACCATGGTTTAAGTAGATATAGATGTAGATAAAAGACCTTTTTATATTAAATTTCCACAACTTACATGGTAGGTATAAAAACAGATACATTAACAAAGAAAACGCACCACCAGCACCAGCTCTTTCTAGCTATTCTAGAAAACTGTAAAGTACTACTACTACTAGAATAGGAGGTGCAGGCATGTATTGCTCGCCCTTAGAGAATGGCTAGCCTTGTAAGAGATTGCATTTACCCGAGAAAATTGACCGGTGGTTGCTAAGACCTAAGAGGGTTGCAGGCATCAGCCACGAAAGCTGAGCACATGCGTTCGATCCCCACCTCGGATGTTAGGTGATCTTGGTCGTTTTTCTTTGGTATATGACATCTAATATTTATAAAGAAAACACATTCAACTTAAAGCTAATTTGCAGGAAAATAATTAACAAAAAAAGATTAAGTTGTTTTGACCATGTGTCGTGGTAGAGAATAGGCGCTGAAATGTTGTTGCGGCTAGCCACATCGCTGATATTCTGCCAGAACCTTAGGCACTGGTCTCACCGCGAGCTACTAAGCTACGAACTATCGGCTATAAACACGAACAAAAGATACTCGCCCAGCTATCAGCTATCACCACCGGGTGAGTATCGCCGTGTCTCTTTACACCTAATCGAAGATATTTCATACATTTTTCGAGTCTTGTTGGGAGCTTTTGTATTATAGTTAATCGGAGAAGTCTACGTCCAGCAGTGGTCTGAGTTAGGCTGATGATGTGTGATGTAATCAACTTGATGTGTCCTCAGGATCAAATTGGACTTCTCAACAGTGCCAGCCTGTCTCGACGTGTTCGGAGGAGACCAATCGAAAGCTGTGGCTACTGGTTGGGGAGCTACGGCCTGGGCGGGGAGCAATGCTGATTATCTGCAGAAGGTAACTATTTAGGCTTTATCTAGACTTTACCACAGTGTCATCTTGTCACCACGTTTTCGGAGAAGAGTTGCGCAAGGCTACAACCTTCAACAGACTCCCCTTAAGGTCCACAGACTGCACTTCGGATGGACATTGGGCAGCAAAGCCCATTATGAAAAGGGTCGATTGCAAAAAAAAACATAACAAAAGGCCTCTAATGAAAACAAGTGATGGCAGGTAGACTAAAGTTCTCTCGGATTGGTGGCCTATTTCGGATGAAAGAGCCCCTGGGCGTCCGTTGGCTCGTTGGATCGACGACATTCGTAAGATTGCGGGACACTTCAGGGTTAGATTGGCTCAGGACCGAGATGAGTGGTGTATGTACTAGAAGAGAGGCCTATGCTCAGCATAGATGCACAAATGGCTGAAATTATGATGATGATGATGAATGAAAACAAAATTTTGTGTAACAACTTTTGCTACTGAAAATGGGCGACAAATTCAAATTTTCTATAAGCGATTAACAATACGAATCATTTAAATTTGCCCCCAGTAAGTTCTCATTGAGAACGTTTCAATAAAAACTTATAAAAAATCGTTATGAATAATATTGTATTTCACAATTGAGTAAACAAAGAATAAACTATACCTTAAAAGGCATGTATATACAATCGTTTTGGTATGATTAGATTGCTTGTAAAATTTAAATTGGCGAGAACAATCTCTATGCAAGTTTCGTAACTTATGAAACTTCTGTTCGGTACAAGTTATGGCTGATCGAACACTGTCTTTAGGCACTGTGGTATTGACGATATCAGACTCGACGCATCTTTCCAAATGCTGCCCAACCCATCTGAATTCTTATATTCATTTAATAATTGTGCAGCTGAAAATGATAATAATGACTACTTTTGTAATACCCTTCCGGCGTCAAGACCCTGGGTTCGTGAGGCTCTGGCGCTTTGAGTCTCTTTAAACAAACAAAGAGACTCAAACATACCACAGGTGACCCAAGAGCTGGCAGCTACCTCGCTCAATAGATCAGCCTCGCGATCCAGCGGGGTAATACTGCCAGCATCTTTGGTACCATGCCGCGGGGACGTTTTTAGATTTAGATTTTCTTTAGTATATATTTATTTTTAGTGTACTTTAATAAAATTATAGTTTTCATTTGGTATATTTTTGTCGCTTATAAATAAATTACAATTACATATTTATGATATCGAGAAAAAATTGTATTTAATACAGGTGACCCTGAACAAGTTCAAACTGGAAGAATGCAGTGCCAAGTTCAAGCCCAGTCGGAACATCCGGAACGGGTTCGACCCGGAGACGCAGGTCTGCTATGGGGACTACACGCAATCTAAGGATACGTGTCAGGTAATAATTTTCTTAAGTATATTCACAATCCAGTAGCCATACGACTTCAGTCCACTCAGTCTCGTCCGCATGGAATCCTGCTATGCTATTCTCTTATTCACACATTCGACGCTGCGTTCATCAACGAGCTCGACGACGAGACAGCCTTCACTTCGACGTCGAGCGCAGCGCTGCGACGGTATTCACTAACGTAGAACAGCTCGTTGTCGATCTGTAGACGGTAACTCGACGCAGTGTAGTTCCAGCTCACGCCGCATTCGTCGCCGAGCGCTAGTGTCGTTTAAAGTGCATTAGTGAATATCATTTTTAGGCTCGACGCTGCCACAGCGGTGACACAGCGCTGATAGCAAGGCGGTTTCCTTAGTGAATAACACTGCTGTTATTTACAAATGTAAGCGTGGTAAAACATCCATTTAGCCTAAAAATGCATAATCAATCAAGTGCGGGTAGTTCGCAAAACCCGCGCAGCTTGGTACATTTTCTCGTCAGTCTGCGTGCGACCACGGGACTGTATACAATACATGCCCGAAACGTCAGAATAATATTAAACGCTAGTTCACCCGATTAAGACCCCTTTGTCGTTAAAATATGACAATTTTGAAGTTTAAATCAATATACAGGGTGTTCGTGAGTATATCGACAGACTTGAAAGGTGAATTCCTGACCACATTTTGAGACTATAATGTCACATGAACTTTTCGAGATTCGGCTTAGTTTAAGAGATAATGACATGTTTTTCAAAAAACTATTTTCATCATAAGTCACTGACAAATGACTGCACGATTAAAATTCTTACACTAATAGTTTTCATCTTGACATACTCACTGACGAAAATGACAAAATACTATAAGAAAAATGTTCAACTAAAAAAAATTATAAAATCATTGATAAAAAATCTTTCCCTACGATTTATTACTGGTCATGTATAAAAAAATTAAAAAAATCACAAAAAAAATAAAAAATTTTTTTTTTTTGTCCGAATATTACATATGTCTCATAATACTGTTTACTTCTTTTCACATAAAAAATGCATGGGTAAAGTCTGTCGGTAAACTCATTCCCATCTGTATAAGATGTTTCTCTGTGTAAGATGTCCCAAAATACTTATTATTTTCCAGGGCGACAGCGGAGGCCCGCTCACCATAAAAAACCGTCAAATCCGCTGCATGTACACTGTCATCGGAGTCACCTCGTTCGGCAAAGGCTGCGGTACCATCGGAGATCCGGGGATATACACTAAAGTCTCGCACTATGTAGACTGGATTGAAGGCATCGTGTTTGCCTGAATTAAAAAAAAGTTTTAGTCGTTTTACCAAGGTCATCTTCGCCACTCACTTGCTTCGTGTAGCTTTTGTTACATGTCATCACTCTTATTTTACATAGACATAGAGTCTATCGCAAAAAAACAAAGCAAGTGAGTGGCTAAAACGGCTGGAAGCCAGCTTCCAACCGTGTATTTATAATAATAAGCGGACCTAGCACAAATTAGTCTGCCCCTTTTTGACTGTTTTGATGAAAAAGAGACGGGTAACCTCGAGAAAGACGCCAATTGCTATTGCCTGTAAGACTTGAGTTGGCATTTTTTATTTCAATATAAATATATAACTATATATTATTGTTTTTTTATTTTTATTTTCTTTATTGGAGAACAGAAGTAAATGACACAGCAGTATTTCACATTTTGAGACATAAATATACAAGAATACATACACAAACTTCCTTAAATTTTCTCACTAAAACATAAGTAAGCACTTACAGGAAACGGACTTGTATGTAAACAAACAACATTCCTAGTATACTATACACGGTACAGTATTAAAGCATGCATAAAAAACAATAAGGAGAATAAAATTATAAGGGTAAGAGTAATAATGGCTACTTAACAACAATAATAATCGACTAACAATGTAAGTACCAGTTGGCTAGAGTAGTAGAGTGTTTTATTCACAACAGCAACTTTATTTGGGTCGATCACTTTTTTTTATTATTCTGTCATATGACCCAGGACCCAGAGGACAACAGTCGAATAGTTTGTTAGAAGAAAGTATTCTGCAAGCTCTACTATCATGATTAGTGGTGACCCACCTTGGAAGGAACCATAACTGTCAAAAGAAGCAGTTTTGTCCATTTTAATGCTACTAAACTGATTTTAAGGGAGACCAGGAGAACGTAACCACGTAAAAAACTGATTGACCATTTATTTATTGCTATCTGACCCATATATTTTTGCTGGTGCCCGGATAGCTACCACCGTCTTATCCGTTAACCTGCCGCTAAATAGCAGTGTTTGCGCTGTGTTTCGCTTTGGGGGTAAGATAGCCGGTGTAATTACTGGCATAGAGGCAATCCATCTAAGTCCTCAGGGTAGGCAGCGCACGGGTGATTTTTTGATCACTACGTCCATGGGCCTCAGTTCCTGCTTGCCATCAGGTGGGCTGAGAGCTCAGTTGTCTACCTTAAACATAAAAACACCTTAACATAAAAATAAAAAAAAATATTGATGTGCCCAATAAGTGGTTGTGGCAATGTATTTATTTTTATTAAGAAACTATTAATAAAACCGGCCAAGAAAACCCAAGGTATTTAATCACTTGCGGTGAATGCTCTAGACGCCTGAAGATTGCCATTTTCTTAAGCATATACTTTGGTATTTTCTATTTACCGTAATTTAATAGGTCATACGGTGTATAATCTTATAAATAAATACCATAGAACTATGGCTGCGTGGTGACGGCAGTAGGAATACATTTGTCACCACCCCAACTCTTCCCGTGGGTGTCATAAGAGTTGACTAAGGGATTATCACATCAGCTTAAGGCCTTGTTCACGAAATAAAGTAGCCATTGCTGTATATATATATTTTTTTGTATGACACCATACCTTAGTGTGGGTGTTATTACAAATAAGGGCTCTTTGCCTATCTTCTCCAATACTGTGGTTGATATTTATTATGTCAATTTCTCCATAATTATGGACTTTTATTTAAACTTCTGGATTTAAGTAGTGTTTTTTCTTATTTTACCATTTTGGGTCATTTCGTTTCCCAGTGGGTCTTAACTAAATTACAATAGCGATACTACGAGTATAATAGACTATGAATCTCGTGTCTACATTTTTTATTAATTATTTCAAGACTAACATCGTTGAAATCGTCTCGAAAGTTCGCACTTTTTTGGGCGTGAACTTTTGCATTAAGCATTATCTGAATTTTGATTTTGACGACTTTTCAGTGAATGCTTTTGAATATTGGATTGTTAAACATCAAACAGAAGAATCAATTTACAGTCCCATGGCTGTCAGAACTACATGGGACTGTTGCGTAAGAGTAGAGACTGATTTTACGATGGCTACTTTATTTCATGAACAAGCTTTATATTAGTCCACTTCTGGACAAAGGCGTCTCCTATTAACTATGCGTATGGACGCATTAGAAGGGAAATGCCCATAATCGCCACACTGGGCAAGTGGATTGGCGATCGCAGTAGTGTGTCCACTATGATGACCAGAGATCGGACAAACGTGCGTCATTGTTCGCAATAATATGGACACTACGAACAAATAAAACATGGAAGCCGCACGCCATACTAAATTGCCTTTCAAAAACGGTCCCGAATTTTAGTTGACAAGTGTCACCCCCTCTTCAATGCATCACGGTAATGAATTTCAATATCAACCTATAAAAGCTTAAACCGCCATTTAAAAATAGTTGTTATTGGTTCATAAAAGTTGACTGGCTAGGTAGGTATATTCTATAAACAATTGTCAAAGATGTTGCGTCGAAATATGCGCGGTGTTAAAGAAAAGCGCTATGTCCTGCCCGGGATCCCTTTCTTTCCCATATATTTGTTAATCCGAATTTCGTTAGTCAGAAATTGATATCCATATAATTTACTGATATAAGCATCAATGGTCATAATGGTCATAATGGACATGACTCCAAAGTTGATTAAATGAAATTGTACGAATAATTTCTTGCAATTTAATTTCAAAGCTTTAAGGTGACTATTTACAAAGGTTTTCATAGTTACCGGTGTCATAGGTAATTTTCTGATGTAATGATTAATTATTCAATCAACTTTGGAGTCATGTCCATATTATTGCGAACTATGACGCACATTTGTCCGATCTCCGATAATGACGCTGCTGCCCATCATCAATCTTTCACAAATAAATGGTCAGTGACACTTCAATCCGGTGTTCTGCCTTTTCGCCGAATTTTTTTTGGCCGTTTTTCATTTGCCAACCAACGTTTCGCCGAACTTTTACTTTGACAACTACCGATTGGCAAATTTTTGTATGACAACGTTTCACTTGGCAGAATTATTGTAAAGCAGATTATTATAACGCAACTAAACTTTTGGCGGACTTATCATTTGTCAAATGGTTCACTTGACCGAACAACTCATGAACGAATAACGTTTCGCTGATGCAACAGTTGCCTTTTCATACATTTGGCAAGTTACTAAGAAGCCTACCCATACTTAATTCTTTTTTTGGCAAACACAGAAAAAAACAATTTTTACTATTACTTATATGGATAACCAGAAGGAAATAATGAGCGAGCGAGCGAAGCGAGTGAGCAAAGCCCTCGAGTGCAGATCCGACTTGGCCGGGTTAGGTTAGAAGGTCAGGCGGGAGCGAAGCGTAGCGAGCTCCCGCCTGACCTTCGAGGTTATTTTTTTTTTTCGTCCCGAAAAAAAAAATATGCTAGTATTCATATTGTATAAGAAAATAATAAAAAAAATAGAAAAAGGAGGCATTTCAAAAAAAGGTAGTTACCTGTATAAAATTTGCCCCAAGTGAAAATGGCATCCTTGTAAATAAATTCCCTCAAAAGTTGATAGAAGACTCGGTAGGTATCGCAGCTTTTTCGAAATCCAATACGCATATTTTAGATACACGATCGATTCCATTTTCATTGCCGTATTCTATTAATAGTTGCACAAATAATATTACGTAGTTGCTAAACGAAATTGTATGTAATGAAATATTTGGTACACAATAAACAACGAAGTGTATATTACGTCAAGTAAAACATTCGGCCACATGAATGTTGGCATTTTGAACATTTGCTTTGTAAAACACGGACCAAATGTTAAGTTGGTAACTGTGAGGTTAGCAAATAAAACAAAACATTTTAATAAGTTGGGAAATGAACATTCGGCGAAGTAAAATTTCGCGAAACGTGAGTTGGGAAGTGATATTCGGCCATATAATTTTCGGCGATAAATAAGAGAACCCTTCAATCCCTTAGTCGACTCTTATAACACATACGGGAAGCGTTGGGGTGGTGACAAATGTATTCTTACTGCCGTCACCACACGGCTGGATTAAAGTGTCACTGACCATTATTTGATAAAAGATTGATACTGCGATCGCCAACCCACTTGCTCAGCGTGGCGATTGTCCTGGCGACCTAATGCGTCCATACGTATGTATTGTTACAGGATAGGCCTATGTCCACAGAGTAGCAGAATACAATGGAATGCTGTGTTTTTCCAAAAGGAGCGGGTATCAGTGGCGATCTGCTTGCAACGACATTAGTACACTGCAGCAAATCTCGATCTGCGATCAGTTTTCAGAAAACTGATCGCTGATAAACTAAGAGAAAATATATATGTGTATATATATTGCTGACTTTAAGAAAAAACAACAAGAAAATACTTGAATATTTCGTAATTGAGATTATTTCAGGGAGAAATCTGATACTTTAACTTATAGGGCGTGTGGAAAGTTTTTTTGTTTTGTTTTTGTAAGGTTTACGCGTTTCAGATGATCTTACAAACAAATAAAGATATAGTCCAGCCTATAATACCTATAATAGCCTATATTCATGAAAAACGTAGTGACCCTGCCTACGAAGTTCCACAAGGATCTGTATTGGGCCCTCTTCTGTTTGTAATATTTATGAATGACCTACCACATGCTTTAACTAGTGGAACACCGTATCTATATGCTGATGACACCAGCATCACCATAAAAGCTAGAACTGTAGAGGAGCTAGACATGAAAATGCAACAATGCTGGATAAACTTGACCAAATGGTTTTCGGATAACTGCCTGAAGCTTAATTGTAGTAAGACTTTTTACATGATCTTCCGTCGGGGATTCGCCAGCCCAGACCCCATTTGTAACATTCCTATTGCTAAATATGAACTTGTAAGATTTTTAGGTGTCGAATTAGACCCATTTCTAAGATGGCATAAGCAAATCGAGAACATAAGTAACCGGCTGGCTAGTGCATGTTACGCGTTAAAGAGCTTATCCATCTTTGCTGATAGGGAAACCTTAAAAATGGCTTATTCTGCATATTTCGGAAGCATTATGAGATATTGTATAGAAGTCTGGGGAAATGGTTTCAACATTAATGATGTACTCTTAAAACAAAAGAAAGCATTAAGGTATCTTGCAGGATGGTCTCATGTGCCTGCAACACATAGACATATGTTTACGGATTACAAAATATTCACAGTTGTCTCTCTTTACCTTTACTCTGTTTGCTTATATGTTTTTAAAAATAAAGACCACTTTAAAATTGCTCGTCCGAATATTCAGGGCTACTTTAGAAATAAGAATGACATTTTGGTAACAAAGAGCAATTTCAGATACTTTCACAAAAGTTTAAACAACACTGCTATAAGGGTTTACAATAAATTAGATGACCATATAAAAGACTGCAAGGACCTCAGAACATTTGAAAGAAAACTGAAACAGTACTTTATTAGTAAACCTTTCTACTCCATTAAGGAATACTTTGCCAGAGCTTTAGATTAGGATATTGTTTGACATTTGTGTAGGTATGATTAAATTGTATAATTTTTCATTTATTATCTTGTAATCCTAATGTTTTATTTTTATTTGGTTTTTTGTTTTTTCTTTCTGTTGTTTTTATTTTTGTATTCATGTGCCTTATGCTGATTTCAATTGACATTTGTTTTTCTATTATTTGACATAGTTTTTAATATTAGCCTTGACATTACCAGACATGTAATGTCGTATTTTGTAAAATTATATTTGCATGCATTCTTATGTTTTACTGCAAATAAACTGAATTGATTGATTGAAGCTGGAGGT
>JALPQI010005673.1:0-55844 GCA_025490895.1 Thaumatotibia leucotreta
TGTCTGTGCGCAATAGTAATAAACCGAGTAGAATAGGTACCTACTCAATGTACTCATACTCCCGGAAAACATCCGAATTAGTTGATTAATATATCACGGTATAAAAAGTACCTACCAACCGGTAGACAGTATACCTATATCTACGAATACTTATGCTCTTTTCAGACAAAAAAACATAATATTAGGTAGCGACTGTATACTTACCTAATTTAAATCTGTAAATCAACGACAAAATCGTATTGGCTTAAGATAAATATCATGATTTTGATAACAATTTACATAATAGGTAAGCTAATACTTTTTTAATCTACCTCAATATAGTCCGTAAAAGAAGGAGATAAGGCGTGTTTTTGGCGATTAATACTTAATGTGGATACATTAACATGATCACTGTTGCTCTGTAGCGTAGCTATATCATATGTAAAGTGATAGAAATAAGATTGAGAATGGCATGTCACAGGAGTATGACGTGCGAGTCCATGCATTATCATTGAATTGGCAATCAGTGTGCCGGTAGCTATGGACTGATAGGCCGGTCCCTCAGATTTCAGATTGTGGTGTAGAGGAAATAGGTAAGTTTTTATTCAAAAATACGTTGTATAATCTCTTTAATTTCATTTTTTATATTTCTACGATGGTTACTTCTGATTTCAGCTGCCTTTAAAATGAATGAAGTAAGGTTTAATGTATATTATATATTGACTTAACTATTTTGGAATGTTTGCTTCGGCACCACAATTTGGTGTGAATTTGTGGAGAAAATTTTGTAACAGGGAAATGTTCCCTAGAGGTACTTTTTTTCCTTTCGGAGTCTTAATTAAAATTATTTTAAAACCGTTTAATAAAACTAACAAAAGCCTTTTCCCCTCACTAGCTCGTAAAGTGCTCGTTTATCCTTTAATACGAACGTGTAAAAACGCATATTATTCACTTGTGTGGCAAAGTAATGACCTTGGTTTTGGAATAACAAAACGTAAAATGCTCATGGAAATTGTTCCATATTAATGATAATTAAATAATTTGTTTGAGAATTTAGTGTAAAATACAAACCTTTATATAATATGATGATTTTAACATATAAATCCTAAAATTCCATAAGTAACAATTGTTTTAGTGAATGATGATAAGATGACTAGATGCAATCACAAAACGCAGAAAATGTCAACGTCAACATTGTCAAAGAATATTATAGGTTATAATCTTTATTTACCGACTCGAACACGCATAAATATAGTAAACTAAACAACTTTCAGGGTGTTCTGTTATAATTTTGTAAAAATAATGAATGAGAATGATTTAATAATGCATTGGCGTTGGTGTGCAACTACAGGAATGTGTTAAAACCGTGCTGCGTTTACTTTTTCGTGGTAAGTTTACTGCGACAAAATCTTGCATTAAATACATGATGCATTTGGAAAATTATTATCACTAACCTGATGATGATTGTAATGTGAACAAATAATTACCTTTTTTGAGTTTCCTCGCTATAGTGAGGGGAAAAGTTTTGTGTTACACACGGGTGCAAATGTATTTTACTTCTCGTATGTTAAAACACTCGCTGCGCTCAGGATTCTATTTTAACTATAGAATCCTTTCGCTTGCTCGTGTTTCAATTTCATACTCGCGGGTAAAATACAACTTTGCACCCTTGTATAACAAATAACTATAGTTCGTGCTTATCATCACGCACTTTCAGAACTCAATCTTGGTTTTATTTATTACTAACTTAAAACCTTAATTAAACCTGAAGTTCGCATACATTTTTTGTTAAAATTATTGATATTTATTAGTATTTACGTAAAAATATATCTGCGAACGTGTTTCAAGATATGATTCAAAGACGTCAAATACTATGGAAAGTCAGCCATATTTGTTTAACTTTTTTTCACTTTCAACTGAACACATTAAATTTCAGAGCAACCATGACAGCAATAGAGACAGAAACCCTTATGGAGTACATCCTGGTAGAGTACCGGTGGCTGCTGGCGTTCTTCGTGCTGATGCCCATGTCTTTCGCGTGGAAGGTGTGGTCTGCGGCCAGGAGCTATGTGGTGTTCAAGATGAACAGCGCGCCGAAGATGCATGATAGGAAGGTCAAGGATGTTCAGCGACAGGTGCGTAGATTTCATCATTATGGAGTATACTGATGTCTGATTCTAGAGCTTACAATTTAGTACTACAAGTTGTCCAGAAGAAATAAGACGTTAATTCAGATCCTAGCAATTCTATACTTACATTAGTAAAACATGGGGAATGGTCCCTATGCAGATTAGGATTACGAGAACTTACAGGTGTCTTGACATCTGAACTGAAGGCTATCAGGGTACCCTTTTTATTTACCACAGTCCCGGTATCTTTGCGTAGATACGAAAATAAAGTATTTTCTAAGTAAGAATAGCAATTGTAAACCCATACGGAATTGTTTAGCCCATGGTACGATAAGATCCATTTCCCTGAATTGGTCTCCACTGGTGGCAGTAAGCTGAGTGCGCAGCCAAGTTGCCAATCGTTAACACTCTGTATCGTATCGTGGTTTTCTCTCCCCGTCACTATTACTTGTTGTTTAGTGCGACAAAGACAGTTGACTTTCGTTCACGATTCACGACTGAGCGTTAACGAACCGAGTACCCTTTGAAGAAGACGAGTTTTGGAATCGACACCACGTTTGGGAAAGCGTAGCGTTCTTTTCTGGTATGCACTGGAATGATGACCTGAAGAGGACTGCGGGTGGTAGTTGGATGGGGAAAGACGAGGACAGAGTATTATGACGCAACGTGATGGAGGCCGACGTTCAGCAGTGGATGGATTATACCAAACCCCGGATGACTGGAGCAAAAATGCGTTTGTCGCTAGTGCTTAGTTAAATATCGACTATTCTATCGACATCCATACCAACATTTTATGAATTAGAAATGTATTGATCAACAGTAATTTATGCAATGGTACGTAATCAGAGGCATTGCGATCTAAAATTTATAAACAATAATATGTCAATAATACCATAGGACAGTTACAAAACCGAAATTAAAGCCTAATAAAATAAGTAAAAAAGTTTTAAGTTAAACGGTTTTATTGCACCCAAAACTAGAAAATAAAAATTAGTTACTGGCGTAGATGATATTTTCTGTACATTACTCACGTGGAACTATTATCACTGTAGTCTTCCAGAGTCGGATGCTAAAAGCCACGTTTAGCCTCTATGTCAGTGGATTAAGCGTTTAATCGGAAACTTTTACCAAACTGAAATAAAAACGTGGGGCGTACGTAATTGCGATCAAGTCACTATAGATATTTAGGAACATACATAGAAAGCCAAGACAGCAATAGTGTAATGAATTTAAGCTGTTTTCCTCTGTAGAAGTGCTGGAACAGATGGATGATTAAATCCAAAATTAAAGTTACAATATCATATTTTGAGCTTGTATGTTTCTTTATAATAACGCCCCACGTTTTTATTTTAGTTTGGTAAAAGTTTCCGATTAAACGCTTAATCCACTGACATAGAGGCTAAACGTGGCTTTTAGCATCCGACTCTGGAAGACTACAGTGATAATAGTTCCACGTGAGTAATGTACAGAAAATATCATCTACGCCAGTAACTAATTTTTATTTTCTAGTTTTGGGTGCAATAAAACCGTTTAACTTAAAACTTTTTTACTTATTTTATTTTCAAGTTTTTAGTGCAATTGTTACTACTTATACTTATTCTAGCCTCGTCCTGCCCGTCATACTAAGTTTGAGCTATTGAAATTTAAACCTAACGTGTTTGAAAATATAGTCGCTTTTCTTTTGTTCTACATATTCGAATATGTCCTTTATAAATCACATTGGGCAGGACGAGGCTAGATCAAGGATTTTGTTTGTAATATAATATGCAATATAATTATGCAAAGTAGCGTATATACTCTCCTGCTTATACTATACCTTAGGTAGTACAGATCTGTGGCAATAAGGAAAATATCATTGATTTATTGAGAAAATCAAGTTTACATTTTCATATTTCACACATTATAAAAGTCGGATTTCCAGACTATAAAATATAGACTCACACTCTCAGTCGACCAAATGGAGGATCGTAGGTCTGACTGAAAGTCCGACGCGTACAGAGGGTCCAAAGGGTCAATTCAAGCTATCAGTACTATGGTACGCTCTACGCGAACCCGAGGGACTCACACACTCAGTCTATCAACCGGAGTGCCGCAGGCCTGACGGCTCGCGTTACGCAAACCACTCACGCTGTCAGTCTATCAGTCGGAGGGCCGAAGGCCCGACGGCTCGCCCTACGCTACGCGATCCACTCACGCTGTCACTCTATCAGCTGGAGGGCCGCAGGCCCGACGGCTTGCCCTACGCGATCCACTCATGCTGTCACTCTATCAGCTGGAGGGCCGAACGCCCGACGGCTCGCCCTACGCTACGCGATCCACTCACGCTGTCACTCTTATCAGCTAAACTCTCGCTGTCAGCCTATTAGCCGGAGGGCCACAGGCCCGACAGCTCGCCCTACGCGAACAACTTACGCTGTCAGTCTATCAGTTGGAGGGCCGCAGGCCCGACTGCTTACCAAATTGGAACCATACACGCTGTCATATATCACCCGGAGGGCCGCAGGCCCGACGGTATGCCTTGTGCGAACCACTCACGCTGTCAGTCTATCAGCCGGAGGACCACAGGCCTGATAGCTTACCCTACGTGAACTACTCTCGCTGTCAATCTATCAGCCGGAGGGCCGCAGACCCGACGGCTCGCCTTACACGAACCACTCACGCTGTCAGTCTATTAGTCGGAGGGCCGCAGGCTCGACCACTTGCCCTATGGGAACCACTCACGCTGTCATCTATCAGCTGGAGGGCCGCAGGCCCGACGGCTCGCCCTACGCGATCCACTCACGCTGTCACTCTATCAGTCGGAGGGCCGAAGGCCCGACGGCTCGCCCTACGCAACGCGATCCACTCACGCTGTCACTCTATCAGCTGGAGGGCCGCAGGCCCGACGGCTTGCCCTACGCGATCAACTCATGCTGTCACTCTATCAGCTGGAGGGCCGAACGCCCGACGGCTCGCCCTACGCTACGCGATCCACTCACGCTGTCACTCTTATCAGCTAGAGGGCCGCAGGTCCGATGGCTTGCCCTACGCGACCCACTCACGCTGTCACTCTATCAGCTGGAGGGCCGCAGGCCCGACGGCTCGCCCTACGCGATCCACTCGCGCTGTCACTCTATCAGCTGGAGGGTCGCAGGCCCGACGGCTCGCCCTGCGCGATCCACTCATGCTGTCACTCTATCAGCTGGAGGGCCGAAGGCCCGACAGCTCACCCTACGCTACGCGATCCACTCACGCTGTCACTCTATCTACAGGAGGGCCGCAGGCCCGACGGCTCGCCCTACGCGTACCACTCACGCTGTCACTCTATCAGCTGGAGGGCCAGTGGCGTAGCGTGCCTTGTCGGGGCCCCGTATATACATTTTTTGGAGGCCCTTATAATCCTTATATGGAGGTAATATAAATTAGAAAGTTTTTATTCTTTTTCCTTACACACTTTGGGGGCCCCGTGGCCCGGGGGCCCCGTAAAAATGATACGGCAGATACGGCAGTAGCTACGCCCCTGTGGAGGGCCGCAGGCCCGACGACTCGCCCTACGCGATCCACTCACGCTGTCACTCCATCAGCTGGAGGGCCGCAGGCCCGACGGCTCGCCCTACGCGATCCACTCATGCTGTCACTCTATCAGCTGGAGGGCCGAAGGTCCGACGGCTCACCCTACGCTACGCGATCCACTCACGCTGTCACTCTATCAGCTGGAGGGCAGCAGGCCCAACGGCTCGCCCTACGCGATATACTCACGCTGTCACTCTATCAGCTGGAGAACCGCAGGCCCGATGAATCGCCCTATGCGATCCACTCACGCTGTCACTCTACCAGCTGGAGGGCCGCAGGCCCGACGGCTCGCCCTACGCGATCCACTCATGCTGTCACTCTATCAGCTGGAGGACCGCAGGCCCGATGGCTCGCCCTACGCGATCCACTCATGCTGTCACTCTATCAGCTGGAGGGCCGAAGGCCCGACGGCTCACCCTACGCTACGCGATCCACTCTCGCTGTCACTCTGTCAGCTGGAGGGGCGCAGGCCCGACGGCTCACCCTACGCGATCCACTCACGCTGTCACTCTGTCAGCTGGAGGGGCGCAGGCCTGACGGCTCGCCCTACGCGAACCACTCACGCTGTCACTCTATCAGCATAAGAAGGCTCAATGTCACCCAAAGGGCATGGAGAGGGCTATGCTAGGAGTCTCTCTGCGATATCGAATTAGAAATGAGACCATCCGCAGCAGAACCCAAGTAACTGATTTAGCTCTTCGAATCGCTAAACTAAAGTGGCAGTGGGCGGGGCTCGTTGCGTGTGGTACCGATGGCCATTGGGGCGGGAAGGATTTTTAGTGGCGGTACGTGGAAGGCATATCGTGGGTAGGCCACCCACAAGGTACACTCATGACCTGTTGAAGGTCGCTGCATGCGGGTGGCACAGGGCCGGTCCTTGTGACAATCTTTGAGAGAGGCCTATATTCACCAGTGAACGTCTTTCGGCTGATATGATGATGATGATGATAATAATGAAATCCGTATGTTTCTACCACATATCTAAAGCAGTGCTTCAAAATCTACATATCGCTAAGCCTAGCGGTTGTGGCAGGCAGTAACACTGGAGTATCAGATTTGAGGAGTTGGACGTTAGTATTAAATTCTCATTGTTTCTAGTTAATATCTAAAGAACTTCTTTAAAATGAAGATATCGATAAAAGATAAACCTTGCGGTTGTTGTGGGCAGTACTGCAGCATCAGGAGTGAGGAGTTGGAAGTCAAGATCAGGCAGTTAGTATTTGATTATGCCGAACATGCTATACTTTCATTTTCACGTGTCTAAAACTCTCGGTTAAGGTAAGCAGTACGTCTGCAGCATCAGGCTTTGAGCATACGAGGATACAAATATTATAATATTGCATTGTCATGGGGACTTGATAAGAGTTCCAAATTTTATTGATTTCGGTGCAGTAGAAGTGGTCGAAAAATTAATCACAAGATTTGAAGCATCGACGACAGTTGATACGCGGTGAAGTTAATAAAAACCGTTTAAAAAGCAGCTTGAATGTCGTTCAGAATTTCAAAGTGCACTTGTTAAGATTACGTTTGCATCCTCAAGGCGAAATTATTGCTAATGACTACACAAAAAATATCAGAATGTGTTGACTACAAAAACGTGTGAATTCATAATAAAAATCTTATATATTTTTGATGTCTGGAAAAGAAGTAGAACTACTAGGGAAACATACTTAGCATAATCTATAAATTTCAAATTAAAAATCGTTCATATGGATGTCGATAGAATAGTCGATATTTCATTAAGCACTGAAAAGTTCATTTTTGCTCCCGTCGTCCGGGCTTTGAATTTATAGCTGATGATGATGGTTTCAGATAAAAGAGTGGTTGGCCGGCGACCGCAGCACCCGCCTGTGCACAGCGCGACCCACCTGGCAGACCATGTCCTTCCGCCAGGGCATCTACAAGAAGACCTTCACCAACATCAATGTCAACCTGGTCGATGTGCTGGAGGTTGATAAGGAGAACATGGTAGGAATTGACAATTATAATTAATGAATTGGCTTGTAATTTTTACATTAGTTTACCCTCTGCTTTTATTTGTTTACGCGGGGGAGAGAATATTTTAGTTATCTCACCCTCGGGCCCAGGGAAGCCTATATATGGGTGGCATGTGGGATTCACTTCTCTATACAGAGCTGAATGTCCACCAAGATCCTCTGCGCTCTAGCCTCTATTGCCGTCAGTACTTAATGAATTTAATGATTTCATGTGAATTAGCATTCTACTGCGACACCCTTCAATGTAAATCAAAATATGTTGATTTTAAACCACATTTTGAATTCGCATTTTTCTATTCCGCATCCCATTGTTTCGACAGTCACGAATAATGACACATTTTAATTCGATCTATAAAATATAATTGCAGACAGTCCGCTGCGAGCCCATGGTGACCATGGGCCAATTGTCCCGCACCCTGGACGCGCTGGGTCTCTCTTTGCCCGTGGTACCAGAACTGGACCAGTTGACCGTCGGCGGCCTGGTTATGGGTACTGGAGTGGAGACCTCTTCGCATGTGTATGGGTTGTTCCAGCACATTTGCTTGCAGTATGAGCTGGTGCTCGCTGATGGCTCTGTGGTTACTTGTAGTAAGGTAATTGGATCTAAAGCTGGGTATTAAGCTCTGAAACAGTCCTCCAAATAGATGATGTCAGTACAGTATTCGTACCAGGCTATACTAAAATCCCTACCAGACTTGGACAGGGCTATTCGATTCTTCGGCTAACGTCACGCGTCGGTAGCGTACGTTTTTTAATGATGATCAAAAGTGACGTCGTAGTTAATGTGTGGGTGCTGTGGGTTTTCACAAGTGATGAATAAGAAATACTTTTTCAGGATGAGAATTCAAATCTGTTCTACGCAGTCCCGTGGTCATACGGCACTCTTGGATTCCTAGCCTCAGCGGTCATCAAAGTCATTCCTGCTAAGAAGTAAGCTAACAAACTTAAAACAGTCTTACTTTACACAGACATACAATAAAGCATAAATATCAAGAACCCCTTGGGTCGAAGTCCAGATGCGCTTTTATTATCACGATTCGACCGATACCGCTACCTTTAGGCCATTCGGGCCTTTGATATACCTACATAATTTATCAGAAAATAGCGGGTTCTCAATTATTTCAGATATATTCGACTGGAATACCAACCGTATACCAACCTGCCAGAGCTGTCAAAGCGATTTCAAGAGGAGTCCCTGAAGAAACAGCCGCATCAGTTTGTGGAAGCCCTGTTATACAGCAAAGACAAAGGAGTTCTGATGACTGGGGATATGGTAGATGAAGTAGGACGTGATGGCAAGGTACTTAGACACATTTCGCTTAATGAAATTAGACTTTATAGTCATAGCAATAAAGTGAAATTACATTTTCGCACGGCGGGTGATAATGAAATTTCGTACAATATTATAACCCGCTTTTTGCCAAGGAATATAATGTCTTGCTTTTCGTGAGGTTTATGGGTCATTGTCAGATTTAGGTTATCGTCTCTTCGGTATGCAATAAAATCGTAACATAAATTTATAAAAGCTGTTAACGTTTGACAACCGAGTGGACAACTTTCGTTTTTCGGACTGACAATGACCCTTATATGACTTATAATCCGGCTTTGACGAGCATGAGGTGTGAAAAGTGTATCCTTTGTATTTTCTTTCAGTATAACCCCTTCGGCAGGTGGTACGCCGAATGGTTCTACACGCAAGTTGAGCATCACCTGGACAATTACGAGAGAGGAAACAAGCAACCAGTTGTTGAATACATCCCGCTTAGGCATTACTACCACAGACATACCAGGAGTCTATTCTGGGAGTTGAAAGTAAGCACACAAGCGTTTGATTTGCATTTTATAGAACAACCTCTCGAACCAGAACCTCGCGACACCCCTGATTAGGCGTATACTTTGAAAAACACTAAGCTTGATCACCTAGAATACTAAGGTACATACCGTGACTAATGAGTTCATCAGCATCATCATTAACAGACGCTCACCGCTAGACAGGTTCTGGGAGCATGCCACAAGGATCGATCGTATACAGCCCGCATCTTTAACAGGTTATCGATTCATCTTGTGAGGCTACGCTGCGTGTGTGTGTGTGGCCGGTGTAAACAGCGATTCTTCGATTGTCTAGC
Organism: Thaumatotibia leucotreta; assembly: GCA_025490895.1. NCBI lineage: Eukaryota > Metazoa > Arthropoda > Insecta > Lepidoptera > Tortricidae > Thaumatotibia > Thaumatotibia leucotreta. The sequence continues at coordinate 9,784 of JALPQI010005673.1, forward strand.
CCACTGCCACTTCAGTGTAGCGATTTTTCGAGCTGCGTCGATGACTTTTGTTCTTCTACGAATCTACGACCTACTGACTAATGACCTCAGGTTCTAATCTTCAGATGGTTCCATGAGGAAACAATGACAAAAGATTATACCTACAACATTCATTAAACTATCTTTGTTTCCAGGACATAATTTCTTTCGGCAATCATCCCCTATTCCGCCTGCTGTTCGGCTGGCTGATGCCCCCAGAAGTATCCTTGCTGAAGCTGACACAGCCTGAGGCAGTGGGTCGTCTGTACGACAAGGCTCACGTCATCCAGGATATGCTGGTGCCGATAGAAAGCTTGGAGAAGGCTGTCCAGCTGTTCCATGAGAAGTTTAGGGTGAGTGCCATTTTGATATCTTAGATGTCTGATGATATGATGCAGATGAAGCCTGATAACCTAGACGACTCTGATGAAGCAGCCTGCAGACTCGAAAAAAATATTACTCAATGAAAATGACAGATTTACGAGAAAGTCCACTTCATTTAGGATATACTGTCTGTTGGATAAATATTACTCAATGAAAATGACAGATTTACGAGAAAGTCCCCTTCATTTAGGATATACTGTCTGTAGGATAGGCTGTTCAGTTCAGTTGTTCCATGAGAGGATCGGTGAGGGTTATCTGAGTGCGTCGGCCATATGCCAATTGCTTACACTTAGTCGTAAGAGATTAAACTACTTACGATTTACCATTCCAGAGTTTTTTTTTAATAACTTGCATCCCGGTTCACGCGACGTAAGGCATTGTATCGTATATGAGACAAGAGATACTACAACTATATAATGTTGTCATATTTATGTGACGAAAAAGTAAAAGATAATGGTACTTGTCAAAGTAAACAACTACGCCAAGATCTATAAGTGTTATGTTTCAGAGCTGTGCGTATATGTTATTCTTTTTAACTTTTTTCCACAGGTGTATCCAATGTGGCTGTGTCCATTCAAGGTCCCGAACAACCCGGGGCAGCTGAAGGTGACGGGCGACTGGCAGATGTTTGTCGATATCGGGGTTTATGGAGTGCCTACTGCTCCTGGATTTGAGACTGTAAGTATTAAAGACGCTCTTGAATAATCATATATTGCTGGTTTTGTGAAGAATACAGTAGGTAGCTACTTAGGTAATCAACAGAAAAAAATGTAGCAACACGTGGTTTTTATTATCAAGCCTTGGAGATAAAAAAATGACTAGACAATGGTGTGTTTAAGGAAAATCCGGTTTCACTTATGTTTTATTGAAGGCTATGTCGTGTGTAAGTTTTGTGGCATAAACTGCTTCAAGATTTCTGGTAAGGTTCGTATTTGCTGTTTAATTCTTTCTTACCAATGAAATCAGCGTGAGCCGAAGTAGTTTCATAAAAACGGTTCGGTCAGTAAAAAGTCAGCAAAAAAGTAGTCTAAGTACTTTTCAAATACATAGGTACATTATCTATTTTGTACGTTATGGCCCAAACTGAAAAATTGTTTATTGTTTATTGTTTTAGGTACTTAATGGTTTTTTTCACATGGTTATAATTCAGCGTTTCCTCTCGTATTAGATCCTACCAAGTTATTATTGATACCTACCCACAGATGCACAGAGCTACAATTTCTCTCATCGAGGAAAACGATCTGAGAAATTGTAGCTCTAAGCTTACCTAATAGCGATGTTAAAAGTTTTACTCATCTTTTCCAGGTATCAGCAACACGCAGCGTCGAAAACTTCGTGACCCAAGAGAAGGGTTTCCAGATGTTATACGCCGACACGTACACCACCGAGGAAGAGTTCCGACGCATGTTCGACCACACGCTCTACGACAAGGTGCGGCGGTCGCTGCCGCACTGTCAGCAGGCTTTCCCGGAGATTTACGGCAAGGTTAATAGGAGCGTGAGGAAGTGAAGAAGTTTCAAGCTGATTAAACAACCTTAACGCGGCCACGACATTGGTCTAAGGCGACCAGCGGCGAGCGAATCCATGAGTTGGAGCGGGATATGGGTACGAGAGGGAGCACCATACGTTTTCCGCTAAGCCGGTCGCCTTAGACCGATGTCGTGGCCGCGGCGTTATAGGTTGGTATCTAGGTACTCAATAAAAATTGGGGCTGCCAAACCCGGTATTACAGGATACCGCGTTTTCTTTCACTCCCGCTCGTAGTAGGATTAGAAGCGCGTAACTAAGGCAATGATTAGAGTTCTCGTACATGTAAGTTCTTACGTAAGTTATAGGGACGGAGCTATAATAAGCAGGGACCGGAACCATTATTTTCTCCAAACAAAAGAACGGTTTTTTTTTCGTTCGTTTTAGTTCTTCTATTATAATCTAAAATATTGAGTGAGTAGTACGTAAAGAGTATGAAACATTTGAAAATATTCGGCTATTTCGAGGTTTTTGTAAAATAACGGTTTCGGTCCCTGATACTAGATACTACTAGTAGTAGTAGTGATATTGTTAGGGAATTATTAGTCTTTACTCTAGCAACATTTGACGTTTTCTATTCACTCCATCACTCACCGGATATCCCCAAATCAAAATATATCATTCAGTCACTCATTGACTAAAAACTTTACTTTTGCAAACTTTTCAATGGCCGACACAGTGTCTCGCTACATAATTATTTTAAAATTCAATAATTGTGGTGACTTCTCCTGCCTTATGCATTTTCATTGTTCCTCCGCTTAACTTCAAAAACTAAAGTGACTGACGTGACAAAATCTAATAAGAAAATCAAGATAAGAAGAAAGCAGGCCTGCTCCACGAGGGATCCCTCACAAGTAACAATTACCAAGACTAACAAGGTACTGTCGATTTTCTCCCTTTCCTCTAAGTTTTCATTCTGTTCCTAACATAAAATTTGTTCCTTCGAACCTTATTTGTGAAATTTCGTGTCAAAATTCTAAAGTTAAACTCGTACGTAAAACTTTTGTCGGCCATTTTTGCTAAGTCAATCTTTGAAATATTCGCCTTACTTTTCCCATAAAGTAATAAATTGTCTGCACACGGTGCATTTTGTTGTCTGCAAGTTTGCATTTGTCTTGCTTTAATAGAAATTAAAGTAATTAAGTCTGCACATGTCGTGTATTTTGTGTCGAAAGTGACTGCATGTAAATGCATTTTGATTTTGTCTTACGAAAGTAATTTGTGTCTGCGCGCGTCGCATTTTATGTCATACTTGTCTTAAACGTGTTTGTAATTACGATTCATACGTTTAATTTTCTGCTAGTGCATAATTAAATCCTTTGATCAATCTTTTAGAGGTTGTGAAAATAATAAGTTCGTTTATTACAAATTTGACGGTGGAATTGTACCTATAATTCTTTAGTCAGTGTTGGTAGACATGATAACCTTCGTCGATCGATACGTTCATTTTTAGTTCATACCATTCATTTTAGTCTATGCCCGTGAGCGAACCGAGTGAGTGAACTAACGATTGTCACTACTGTCATCTGTCAGTTCGGTTTTCAACTTTGACTTGAATCGTGCGGTTATTTGTTTACGTTTAATTTGTGATGTATGTCTAATAAATAATAGTCAAAATGAGTGCCGACATTCGATACAAATTAGCAAAACTTCAAGTAGATCTGGTGTATAACGCGTCGGAGTGCGCCAATGATAGCGAATCGAAATTGTTAGAGTTCACGACGCGGTGTAACGAGCTTCTTCAAATAAAAAATGAATTTAAAGAAACTTACGTGTCTGTGGAGGCGGGGAAACGTGCTGGTTTCGACCCCGAAAAACATATGCAAGAATACTTGGAGTATGATACAAAGTTAAATAAAGTAAGTGTTCTTTATGCACAGTTATGTCCAACTGATAACTCGCCGCCGACAAATGTAAACAACTATCAAAATTGCGTGCAGGATATACCACTGCCTCGTATTTCTCTTCCGACTTTTGATGGAGATGTCACTAAATGGACTAATTTCATAAATATATTCAAAAATATTGTTGATGAGAGTTCGACACTCAAGCCTGTGAGAAAATTACATTATTTAATTTCATGTTTATCAGGTGAACCTCTGAACTTGGTTAAACATTTACCACTCACTGATGAGAATTATAGTGTTGCCTTAACCTTATTAGAGAATCGTTTCTCTAATATTCGTCTAATTGCTGATACCCATTTGGAAGCAATTATGTCTCTTCCGACAATAGTCAACGTGAAGTCTGATTTAAGGCGTTTTTTAAACTTGTTTAATGAACATTTAGCTGCTCTTCGAGCATTGAAATTTAAACCTGACGACTGGTCATTTATTCTATTACATATTCTGTTAAGGAAGTTACCAATGGAATTACGCGGAAAATTTGAATTAAGTTTAACGGGGTCAGATATCCCTAAATATTCTGAACTTCTAACTTTCTTGGAATGCCAGTGTAAGGCATTGGAAATGTCTAATGCTTTAAAGACATCTGTTAGTGGGCCATCTAAACCACTAGCTTTCAAGGGTCAACAACCTAAGCATAATCCAAAAATGGTGATGCATGTCCAAGAAAGTAAGAAGGAAATAAGTTGCAGATATTGCAATCTTGATCATTACATGTATATGTGCAATAAATTCAAGGCTTTGAATATTCAACAGCGTCGAGATTTTTTGAAATCTAAAAATTTGTGCTTTAACTGTTTTGGATCCCATAAATATCATGAATGTAGCTCATTACATAAATGCAAAATATGTCAGGCTAAGCATCACACTTTGATCTGTGCATCTTCTCCAAATGTTGAGGTTTCTATACCTGCAGTCAAATCTGCTGCTGTCATTGCTGAAAGGTGTGAAGCTTCTGCTTCTATAGATGAAAAAGAATTAAATTCCACTGTTAACAATGCTACATTGAAGTCCTTTCCTAAAAAGGACAGCAAGCTTAACTTGCCACATGTAACTTTAGGTACTGCTATGGCTCTTGCAGGAAATGGTGATGGACACTTTCAGGCAGTTCGGGTGTTTATCGACCCAGGAGCGGAGTGTTCAATCATCTCTGAGGAATGTGTTCAGCGTTTACAACTCAAACATAACCATGAGCCAGTAGCCATCTATGGAGTAGGACCCTGCTTACCCCATAAGTCACATGGCTTAGCCAATATATTTTTAAAATCAATGACTTCAGACAAACCATTGTTGACTGTATCAGCTGTTGTTTTGAAATATGCGACTCGCAATTTACCTTCAGTCTCTCTGTCTGCGGACATAAAGTCAAACTATCAGAATCTGCAATTGGCAGATGATGACTTCTTCCTGTCTAGGCCAATAGACATTTTACTAGGCGGTGACGTCTATAATGACATTTTCTGTGGTGAGAAGGTGTGGCCTTCTCACAATTTACCGGCAGCTTACAAAACTGTCTTTGGTTGGGTTATCATGGGTAAATCCTCTCAATTCAATGACCCTGTTCCTCATCTGTTGTCACATCATGTGTCATTAGATGATTGTTTGACAAAATTCTGGGAGATTGAACAGATTCCAGATTTTATACAACTTGATCCTGATGATCAAATTATCGAGGATCATTTTTCGAAAACGGTCTCACGAGATGATGACCACCGATTTGTTGTTCGTCTACCCTTTAAGGGAAATGAAAGTGAGTTGGGTGATAGTCATCAGTTGGCTACTCGGAGACTTTTAAGTTTGGAAAGAAGATTTAAAAAGGATCCTGAACTTAAGTTAGAATATAGCAAGGTATTACAAGAATACCTAGATGAAAATCACATGGAGCCTGTATTTGATCCACCTGGTAGTGGCAAATACTATTTAAGTCATCATGCAGTGACCAAAGAGTCATCTACAACAAAATTAAGAATAGTCTATAATGGTTCTATGCCCACTTCCACTGGCTTGTCTTTGAATGATGTTCTGCACGTTGGACCCAAACTTCAGCGTAGCATAGTGGACATATTGTTACGTTTTCGTCTTCACCCTCTTGCATTCACTTGTGACATCAAGGCTATGTACAGACAGGTACTCGTGCACCCTGAAGATCGCGACTATCAAAGAATTCTCTGGCGTCAACATTCTGATGATCCCATTGAAGAATTTCGTTTAAAAACCGTAACTTTTGGACTTTCTCCAAGTCCATATCTTGCGATGAGATGTATTTTGAAACTGGCAGAAGAAGGAAAAGTTACACACCCAGTCGCTAGTCAAATTTTGTCTAATCAAATTTTCGTTGATGATATAGTGACAGGAGCTTCCGACGTTGACAGTGCTCGGGAGATAAGAGAGCAATTGGTCGACCTTCTTCGCCAGGGGTGTTTCGAGTTGCGTAAATGGTCAAGCAATAATAGTGAATTTTTGTCCGACTTGCCTGACAATGTCCGTGAAGGACCATTGTCATTTGAACCTCAAAATGAAGGGTCCGTTAAGGTGCTTGGTGTTAAATGGAACCCAATGTCTGATGCGTTCACGTATCATAGTAGAATTTCAAATACTGGAATGACAAAACGTGCTGTGCTTGCTAATATAGCTTGCATATACGATCCGTGTGGTTGGCTAATGCCTGTGGTATTTACAGCAAAGGCTTTCATGCAACGGCTGTGGCTTTTGGGCATCGGTTGGGATGACCCTTTACCTGTCGAGGAACAAACTCAATGGCTCTCGTTCATTAACGAGTTCAGTGAATTGTCAGATATTAAACTGCGCCGATTTGTGTTGCCTGCCGATGGCAATAAGTTAACTATTCACGCTTTTTCCGATGCGTCCCTTAAAGGCTATGCTGCTGTAGTTTACCTACGGGTTGAGAAAACCAACAATGAAGTGGAGGTCCACTTGCTGTTATCTAAATCCAAAGTTGCACCGATTAAAACGAAGATGACTGTGCCACGTCTAGAGCTATGTGGGGCTCTCTTAGCGGCTAAATTAGCCAAACATTGTTCTGAGTTGATTCATCTTGCACATGACATTGTAATCTGGTGCGATTCTAATATTGCATTGTCGTGGATACGCACACCAGTACATCAATTAAAGATGTTTGAAGGAAATCGAGTTTCTCAGATTCTAGCAAACACCTCTCCTTCCTGTTGGAGACATGTACCGTCTTCAATGAATCCTGCTGATGTGGCATCCCGAGGTCTCATGCCTTCGGAACTTGGCTCTCATCCTCTTTGGTGGTCGCCACCGTGGCTTCAACAATCACCAGACACTTGGCCGTCTGATGATTCACGACAGCGCAAAACTGTGTTGTCTGATTTAAGTGAAAAACAAGCATCTCCTATCCAAGTAAGCAAGGTCACTTATGACCAGGACTGTCCTGACTTTATGTCAAAATATAGTTCACTTCACACGCTTGTGAAGGTTCAAGGATATTGTCTCCGATTCATTCATAATTGTAGGAATCCTAATTCAAAACGGGTTGGTCCGTTAACGTGTGTAGAATGGCGTACTGCCTTATACTCTTTAATAAAAATTGTGCAAGCTTCAGTCTTCACCACTGAGTTAAAACTTGTTCAAAAGGGATTGTCACACCGAACTAAATTGCGAAAGCTGTCTCCCTTTATCGATTCGGAAGGGTTACTACGCGTGTTAGGAAAATTAAGTTACACCAACCTATCCACACAACGTAAACATCCTGTGATTCTCTCGAAGTCACATCATTTAACAATACTGTTAATAAATTACTATCATGAGCTTTACATGCACGTGGGTACACCCATGTTATTGTCACTCTTGCGAAAGCAATTTTGGATTTTATCGGCTCGGACTGTTATTAAACAACAAATTTGGAAATGTCACAAATGCTTTAAGGCTAATCCAAAACCTGCAGACTATCTAATGGCTGATTTACCTCCATCGAGACTAGCTCCCTGTCGACCCTTTTCGAAGGTTGGAGTAGACTATGCCGGCCCTTTTTCTATAAAAACCAGTAGATTGAAACGTGCTCCAATTGCTAAAGCATATTTGTGTATATTTGTCTGCATGGTCACGAAAGCTTGTCATTTGGAGTTGGTGTCAGACCTTTCTACCGACTGTTTCTTAGCCTGTCTAACACGCTTTGTCAGTAGACGAGGGTGGTGTACTGACATATACTCCGATTGTGGAACCAACTTTGTTGGAGCCAACAATCACTTGAAAGAACTCTATTCCTTTTTAGAAGGGAATATTGAACATTCTGATGTTCAAAATTATTTTCTCAAACATCAGCTTCAGTGGCACTTTAATCCCCCCTCCGCTCCAAACATGGGAGGACTATGGGAAACGGCCGTACGGTCTACAAAACTATTATTAAAACGCGTAATAGGTGAAACCATCTTTACTTTTGAGGAAATGGCAACTCTATTTTCAAAAATCGAATCTATTTTAAACTCTCGACCTTTATGTCCAATTTCTGATGACATTAATGAAATAGACGTTTTGACACCAGCCCATTTCCTTGTTGGGGATAATATGGTATCGTTACCAGAATATGAATTTCATGCAGAAAAGCCTAACCGATTGTCTCGTTGGCAATTTTTACAAAGTTTAACCCAACAGTTTTGGCGACGTTTTAATGTAGAATATTTGCATCATTTGCAAACCCGCTCTAAGTGGTTTAAACCATCAGAAAATCTTAAAGTTAATGACGTAGTACTTATCATAAATGAAAACACTACTCCTTATTGTTGGAAGTTGGCACGCATTGTTTCCTTGTCGCCAGGCAAAGATGGTGTAGCACGTGTAGCTTCTTTGAAAACTAGTACAGGCAATAATTTAGTTAGACCGGTGTCTAAACTTTGTCCTCTTCCTTATCAACACTGACTAAATGTAATAAATCTATAACTTAGTTTAACATAATTATAACTTTCTTAGCAATAATATATTTTCTTGTGCTCTGGCAGATAATTCTTAGTTTACATTAAGAAATCTTGGAGATTTCTTCCCGGGCAGTATGTTAGGGAATTATTAGTCTTTACTCTAGCAACATTTGACGTTTTCTATTCACTCCATCACTCACCGGATATCCCCAAATCAAAATATATCATTCAGTCACTCATTGACTAAAAACTTTACTTTTGCAAACTTTTCAATGGCCGACACAGTGTCTCGCTACATAATTATTTTAAAATTCAATAATTGTGGTGACTTCTCCTGCCTTATGCATTTTCATTGTTCCTCCGCTTAACTTCAAAAACTAAAGTGACTGACGTGACAAAATCTAATAAGAAAATCAAGATAAGAAGAAAGCAGGCCTGCTCCACGAGGGATCCCTCACAAGTAACAATTACCAAGACTAACAAGGTACTGTCGATTTTCTCCCTTTCCTCTAAGTTTTCATTCTGTTCCTAACAGATATGAATATCACTTTCTCATTCCTTAGTATACTCCCGTCCCTATAACTAAGAACTTACAGGTGTACGGCTGGCCTTAGGTACATCTGTAAGTTCTTACGTAAGTTGTAGAGACGGAGCTATACTAAGGGACAAAATATCTTATTTAATTCTTGTCCATCCACATACTGTAAATACCTATGTTTACAAATAAACGCTTTGATTGATTGATTGATTGATTGATCACTATCCATCCTACTTTTAACACGTTCGGCGCCGGTGACACACATTATGTGACCGAAAAAACTGTACTCCTATGCCAGTGACACTCATACGTGATCAAAGTAATCTTATTCTTATGCCACTAGCATTAATCAAGTTCTCACTCCTATGCCAGTCGCATCGAAATACGAACGTTTTTGACACAGTGCTGTGTCACCGGCATAGGAGTACAATCTTTTCGGTCACACATGCGTGTCACTGGCATAGGATTTCTATCAGATAATTTCGATCGGCATAGTATAAGCACTTAGTGAAACAGGACCGGAGGCGAACGTGTTAAGCGTAAGCGATTGGCAACTTGTCTAAGTACTCAGCCCAGCCCAGAGGTACAGTCTAGTGAGAATCATTGTATCTATTCTTCTTCGATTCCAAGAGTAAACAAATCCATTTATATTATTTTGTTAATTTTATATAAAGATTGTGTGAATCTTGTTTTAGGTTTATTTAAAAAAAATAAGGATTGCATATTGTTTTGTAATTTTATTTATTTACAAAATGTAACAGTCAACTGTAAAAATAAATATAACAAAACATACATTTCTTAAATACTAAACTTTTAAATTGCTAATAGCTTTTTGTTTTTAAGTAAGTAGGTAGATATATTCTATAATCAACGATAACAGTTTGAATCCGTAGTACAAATGCTCTTGATTCTTGAAATTGATCTATCCGATATTAATATTCAAATCTATAAGGCGAGATGTACAATCATAGGAAACTTATGAGTCTAGGTATACTTAATTTTTAAAGTATTTATTGCTTCAACTACTTGGCTTAGCTATCAGAGATCGGACAAATGTGCGTCATTGTTCGCATTGATATGGACATGATTCCAAAGTTGATTGAATAATTAATCATTTAATCATATTTAGAAAATTACTTATTTGACACCGGTAACTACGAAAACCTTTGTGAATAGTGAAGAAATTATTCGTTTAATTATTCATTTAATCAACTTTGGAGTCATGCCCATATTATTGCGAACAATGACGCACATTTGTCCGATCTCCTATTATGTAAGTCAGAAAAAAGAAACGCCTGTGTTATAAGTTCCTTTAGCATGCTATAAGCACAGACTTTCTTTGTAACAGTCACTTATAGATTTATGTAAACCGACTCGGTGAGTGCCAAGATACAGGCTCAGCCTAGTTTGGCATTCACCGGATAATTCATGTGTGCCTAACATGTATCTTTTGTGTAAAATAAACATTATTATTATTATTAAATTATTTAAGTATTTATCTAGTGTATCTACGGTTACATAAACATAGATCTGTCTACTGGGGAAAGGATTCGGGGTCCATCGTATCAAATAGGACAGTGATTACATATTTTTGCTTGCGGGGAGCTAAGCTGATAAAATTAGTAGGTATTTTCAACAAAAAGGAAAGAAATAAAAATATTTCTGCATTGAAAGAGCCACCTAAATACAGCCACTGTGATGAGCCACTTTGGTCTGACATGAAATGACGGTGAGGTTTGGCTAAGGTATTATACAGGGCGTCCCAAAGATATGGGACATGAAGGAGAAGTACCTTAAATATCGTAGATAGGATGTGTTGCTGAAAGAAGACTTTATTTTATTTTGAAAATTAAATAATACTGCATTAAAAAAAATCCAAAAAATGCTATTTCTAGGCATCGAACCTACTTTAATACGAAAAAAAATTTTTTCGTATTTTTATGATGTCATTCGAAAGAATGGATAGAAAATAACAATTTTTCTTAAGAAACATCGTATCTAAAACTAAAAGAATAACCAAACAAGTTTGGTTCAAAATTGGAAAAAAATTGTGGTTGGTTCGATTTCCGGGTGAAGCAAGGATTTTTTTGGAGAAACATTGAATGCACTATGACTAAATTTTAAAAATAACATTAAGTCTTCTTTCAGCAAAATACACTATCTACGATATTTAAGGTACTTCCCCTTCATGTCCCATAACTTTGGGACGCCCTGTATACCTATTACCTATAGGGACATTGGCTACGTCAGCTCATATGTTAGTGTATGTGCACCGTGATATGAGCTGACTAGCCAATGTCCCTATATACCTAATAAAAACCTAACCTAATAACAAGTCAGGTTTTACGATGTGATGAACAAGGTTCTTCTCTTGCCTTCAGAACTGATGAGCTAAATCTACTATAAATAGGTATTCCGATAACATAATGACGACGAGTCTGGCCAAGGCATTGCCCACTAATTAATTAGTAAACATTTTCCTTTTCATATCCAGGTTTAAAGTATATTTAGCCCTTAGATGAGATACAGAGACATTTATCTACGTATAGGACTCATAGGTACTCGGAGACAACGACAATGTGCATGGTATTTTCAGGTTTAAAGAGTATTTCAATAGTCTTCAGGACATCTGCTGACCCTACTGCAGTATCCGGCGATAAATATTGCTTGGTCTTTGGAAACAAATAATATTGCATAAAACAGCACACAAGTTAGAGAGCTCTATGAAGCCGAGTCTCTTTCCAAAGGCCGGATTTAGGCTACAGCCCCGGGGCCTCCACGAAAGAGGGGCCCCAACAATAGAGAATCCGACAAAAAAAATCTCAATTCTAACTTAGTAAATACTAGTAACACTTTTTTTTGGGTATTGAATGTGATCTACTCCGGGAACTAGATTTTAGCGAAATCATCAACGATTTTTCGGCGAAAAAAGCTCGGAAGATTCCGCTCGTTAACGCTAAAATTTAATTTGAGATAATTCTTGTTTCCGATTATATTTATTATGTTTGTTAAATAATAATATAATCTGTACTTATTTTTTCAATAAAAAATATTTATTGTAAAAATTGACTGAAAATAATTGTCTATTTTATTTGGAAAATAATTGGGGGCTAGGGGGCCTCCACTCCTTTGGTGCCCCGAAGCCTTTCGACCTCTAAATCCGGCCCTGCTCTTTCCAAAGGATCGATGTGCAATTTTTGTCGCCGGGTACTGGCCTACTATCGCGAAAATCGAAATTCGTATTTATATTATAGTATATTCGAGGATTTTGCTCTGTCACTCAACTGAAGGCGTCATTAGAGTGAGAGAGACAAATCCTCGAAATTTACGACATTCGATTTTCGCGGTAGGGCCGCTGTACGTACATGGTGCTCGCAAATATTGAGAGAGATTTGAACTAGGTATACATTCTAGACGTCAAAACAAACAAAAAATACTACATATGTGACCTAATGTCAAATGTCACCATTTATTTTTTGCAGACTTTTTGAATACTTTTTAACATTTCCAGTAATTTTTATCATAGCAACAATTTGTTAAAAGTTTTTTTTTTTTTTTTTAGTGACAGGTTGTTTCGTTAAGTCTATACTTATTTTTTGACTGTCAGGCAAAAATAACTGTAAGAACACATTGTAATCAAAAAGAAGTTTTACGACTAGTTACGTCGAAAACCTTATTTCGAATGAAGGTTGATTATCTTTAAAACCAAGCCGAATCCAGATTTTTTTTTATATCATTAAAGGCTCCAATTACAGATGTGCCGACAGAAACATTCCAGATTTCTGAAATTTTCACGTAGGAAAACTTCGGAAACTTTCCATATTTTGTATGGACATTTGTATTGATGGAAACTTTCCATTTCATAAATTCAAATTCCCTTTATTAATTTAAGATTTTTTTTGGAAAGTTTCCGCAATTTGCACAATGGTCAGGAATGCAGAACTAAAATCTCTCGCAATGCTCGCAAGCAGGTATGTAGAGTACCTAATACTCTAGTACTCGTACTGGGACACGATGACGATGAGCCTAGCAACGGCACTGCCGGCGAACTGACGGCGCTGGTACAGCGACATGGTGAGCTCGAGCTCCGCTACTTGAGGACCCTCGAGCGCGCATAGTAGGGACACCACGCACATGTTGCCTGTGGGCTGGAACAGACGTCGTACTAGTATTCGTACTGGGACACGATGACGATGAGCCTGGCGACAGCACTACCGGCGAACTGACGGCGCTGGTACAGCGACATGGTGAGCTCGAGCTCCGCTACCTGAGGACCCTCGAGCGCGCATAGTAGGGACACCACGCACATGTTGCCTGTGGGCTGGGTGCTGGAACAGACGTACTAGTACTCGTACTGGGACACGATGACGATGAGCCTGGCAACGGCACTGCCGGCGAACTGACGGCGCTGGTACAGCGACATGGTGAGCTCGAGCTCCGCTACTTGAGGACCCTCGAGCGCGCATAGTAGGGACACCACGCACATGTTGCCTGTGGGGGTGCTGGAACAGACGTCGTACTAGTACTCGTACTGTGACACGATGACGATGAGCCTGGCGACTGCACTGCCGGCGAACTGACGGCGCTGGTACAGCGACATGGTGAGCTCTAGCTCCGCTACTTGAGGACCCTCGAGCGCGCATAGTAGGGACACCACGCACATGTTGCCTGTGGGCTGGGTGCTGGAACAGAAGACGGTGTTTAGGACTTTTGGACGACAAATACTGTACAACCGCAGCGGCCTTAGCACATCTTGTGTTTCACTGCAAGATCGCGATCTTAACGCGGTCACCCGTTTATTTTCGATTTTGTTGCTGCTGTCAAACACAAGATGTGCTAGCCCTTCAGATCAATTTCCGAATTAATAGGCCGCAGCCAAAGAGCAATATCTAGCAAATATGTATTGAATCAATGGCCATTGATTCAATACATATTTGCTCCGCGCGGAGAGATCCGCGAGGGCGGTCCGCGTGACACAGGAATCAGCCAAAATCTACACTTAGGAGTCATGAGGTGTGAGTGACAGCTTCGCTTATGTATTTGATATGGCGTCGAAAAGGTTAAAGGGTTGGTACAGTCAACAAAAAATGTGATCTACCACTATTCGACTTTATGACCACTAAAAAGACTAGAAAAGTGATAAACCACATATTTTGTTGACTGTACATGGAGATTTTTGTGCTACTACTGTTTGAATAGTCATGAAGTCGATACAGAGATTTTGGTGCATGAGACAAATACTCATTTGAAGGGTTTTTTTAAAAATGAAACAGCCTCCTGATACGCCGCATGGGTGTGTGTGGTTTTGGAGAACTTCGTGAGTTTCCTTTAAGGCACACTCTGAGGAAAATTCACCAATGCGGTGTGTGCATGCGGGTGGCCGGGTAATAAACCAAGCTACTTAATCTAGGTAATAAGGGGACTAGAATCATTTATGTCATCATAGAGGACAATAAAAATTTTAATACTGTGATCTCCAACCCGCCTGCCCAACGTAGTGATTACATTAACCTCCTAAAGCGTCCATACGCATAGGTACAGTCGGCGTTATATTATATCGTAGCGTATGAAGCGTTCCAAAATATATGAACACGCCTTTATTGTCATTACGATAGAGGCGTGTTCAGATAATTTTGAGCGCTCCGGGCGCTACGATATATCTGATGGCGACTGTAATAGGAGAGATCTTTGTGCAGCAGTAGACTGTTATAGCCTCATCCTGCCAATTGTCATTCGATTTTTCTCAAATCATGAATGAAAAGCCAGTTTAGGTTGAGGTTATACTCAAAATTTGTTTTCTGTAAAATGTAAAACAAAGGTAAAGCGATTTTTCTACAATATTTCAATAGTTCAAACTGAGTATGATGGGCAGGACGCCGGATAAGCTGATGATGCATGATGATGTATTGTAGCTCGCGCGCACAATACCACCTCAAGCGTAATGATCAAGTTTATCATCATCATATCAGCCGAAAGACGTCCACTGCTGAACATAGGCCTCCCCCAAAGATTGCCACAATGACCGGTCCTGCGCCACCCGCATCCAGCGGACTCCTGCGACCTTCGCCAGGTCATCAGTCCACCTCCACCTTGTGGGGAATGATCAACTTAGCACACATACAAAGGGAAACAGGAAAGAAGAAGAACAAAGTGCTAAGATCCACAAGCAGAATGCATTTGATTACATGAGAGCACGTGCATACTCGATGTCGGAAAAAAATACATACTTGAATGCATAGGATACGGAACCAGCCTGGAAACAATACAAAAGAAAAGTATCAACAACAGACAAATACATATTCCCCAACCCGGCTGGTCCCCGTGGGGAAATAGACCAAAACCCTCCAATAACAGAACAAAAACACTATAATGAAAACCACATGAACTCACCTCTATCGCAACAAAAGAATTTTCATGAGTCTCCATTTAACAAACAAGAACAATCAAGATGGTTTATTGCTACACTAAACGTCCTAACATTAAGATCAGAAGAGAACATAACAGAATTGACACACGCACTACAAAACCTAAAATGGGATATCCTTGGCCTCAGTGAGGTAAGAAGAGTAAGCGAAAAAATTGTTGCATATCCAAACTTCATATTATACCACATAGGAGAAACCCCAGGCAAGCATGGAGTCGGTTTCCTAGTAAAAAGAAACCTAACAAAACACATAGAGGGATTCTATGGCATATCAGAGCGCATAGCATTACTGAACATAAAACTACCATGCTATAAGGATCCCTGGACTATCATGCAAATCTACTCACCCACAGAACAAGCGGAGACCAATTCAATTAATAAATTTTATCACAACTTGAACGAAGCTCTACAGACACATGCTCATAAAAACATAATTGTAATGGGTGATCTCAATGGTCAAATCGGAGAACGGCAACTGGGCGAAGATGCAATTTTAGGACCTCACTCATACAGCTCAAAAACTAGAAGCAGGAATGGGAAATTACTAATCAACTTTGCATTGGAAAATAATTTAACCATACTTAATTCCGTGTTCAAGAAAGCAACAAATAGAATGTGGACATGGTCGTCACCAGACGGAAAAACAAAAAACCAAATCGACTTTATAATGACTAACAAACCCAAATATTTTACAAATCTTAATGTCATCAATAACCTAAACTTCAACACTGACCATCGTATGGTTCGAGCTGAAATAAAATCATCACAACCCAAAAACCCCAGACCTAAAATAAATACAAATCGTGCAAAACCCAACAAACAATTAATAAACCAAATAACTGAATCATTAAACACCAAATTTGATGAATATGAAAGAGAAACAAAAGACGTCTGTTTACAAAAAAAATATACCTGGCTGGAAAATACAATCACAAACACCAACAAACAATATGCCGCCAAGAAAGCTGACGCAAACAAATGGATGACAACCAAAACCATCAACCTTCTAGAACAAAGAGCTGCTTTATTTAACTCCAAACCTTCAGTTAACAAGCGAACACAAATTGCAAAAATCAACAAAGAAATAAAAGAAAGCATAAGAAAAGACAGAAGACAACACCGAATGGAAACAATAGAGAGGCATATTAGGCAATCAGGTGGAGTAAAAAAGGCATACAAAGAACTGTCCAACAGGAAAGAATGGATTGTGAAAATGAGCAACAGATCTGGGACTAAGAAACAAGACAGAAAAGAAATATTAAATATTGCTACAGCCTACTATACTGAACTGTACAAAAACGACAGCAAGGAGAGTGAAGTAAATTTATCAGAGGACACAACTATACCCCCAATCATGAAAGAAGAAGTGGCAAAAGCCATTGATACCCAAAAAAAGGATAAAGCCCCTGGCCCAGATGGCATATGTAATGAAATATTGAAACAAACTAAGACATCAATAGTACCAATACTAACAGACATTTTTAATGCCGTCATGGAGACTGAAATTATCCCAAAGCAATGGACTGAGTCAAATATAATCCTACTCTTCAAAAAAGGGGACCACTGTGACATTGGGAACTATCGACCCATTAGCCTGCTGTCTAACTTATATAAGATCTTTGCAAAGATTATACTCAAACGAATGGAAAAGAAGTTGGGTGAACAACAACCGATAGAACAGGCTGGATTCCGCAAAGACTTTTCTGTATTAGACCACATTCATACGGTGAGACAAATAATTGAAAGATATGCCGAATACCAACTAACATATTACATGGCCTTTATTGACTATAGTAAAGCGTTTGATTCTTTAATACATACAAGAATCTGGGAAGCATTAAAAGACCAGGGAATTGAACACAAGTACATAAGGATTATAAAAAATATATACAAACATGGCTCAGCATGTATTCAACTAGAAGAGAAAGGCAATCAAAGTCAAAGTCAAAGTCAAACTATTCTTTATTCAAGTAAGCTTATTAATAAGCACTTTCGAATCGTCTGACATGAGAGAAAAAAATATACTATAACTTCCCAATACAAAAAGGCGTAAGACAGGGAGATCCTCTCTCACCAACACTTTTCCTAGCTGTACTACACTCCTACTATAATGTAGGACTACTATTATGGATTTTTAAACTCAATTACGTCAGATCCACAAGTTTTGTTAAAGTATTGCCCCCATTGTCCGACCACTATGAATTGATGATGACTTACTCAAAGCAGCTGAGACTGGCTGGCGTGACGCCGGGCGCGGCTTGAACGCCCACAAGCCGCATCTCGAAGCTCATGAACGAGTCCGTCCACGCCGGCCCGTGCATCGTGAATAGGTCCACCTGGAAACATTATTATTTTTAGGAGTGGCTTAAGGTTGTAGTACCTTCGAAACATTAAGTACAGATGTCGCTAGTGATTAGATTCACAATACCATTGGAAAAATTCGCTGTGATCGACGGAAGGTCGTCTGGTGTAATTGGAAGCACGTTGGACCGGCAATCCAGAGGAGCGGGTTCGAATCCCGTGACAACCAGAGTCTTTCGCAGTTGATTTTTTCTATGCTAAGCACATCTGTTACGACATTGTGGGATTATTTTTTTTATTTGAAATGGGCTTAGGTACTCATGGCCACAGACTAGCCGGGGGCATAGAGCGGCCTACGAGCGAGTTCGCCCAGAAGTTGCCTGTTCACCCTTGACTTGAAGGCTGACGGGTTATATGAACTCTGAAATATAGACACCGGCAGGGAATTTCACTCCCTGGTAGTACGCATAAGAAAAGAAGAAGCAAATCTCTTCGTGCGAATAAATGGAATATCTAAGTAAGGATATGGAACCTGGCAGTGCGTCTAGAAGTTCGATGGTATAATGGGGATGGGGGAATAAGCTGATGAAGCTCTTGAGCGTGTGCTACAGATTCTTGAGTGTGTACAGATTGTACTCCGGGGAGTGTTCCCCGGAGTACAATCTGTAGATTACTGACAGATTGGCAACTTTCCATGTGGTATATGTCACATGGAAACAACGGAGTTATCAGTGGAAATAGTTAACCCTGCAATGGTAAGAGGATACGTACCCGCCCCATCGGCAAGTAGATGTTGGCCACGAAGGTGATGAAGTTGTAGCTGTAGCTGCTGGGCTGATGCACGCAGTCCCAGTCCGACATGGCGCAGCTCCGCTGGATGCGCGTACACCGACTGAAACATTACAATAGCTCACTGTGTGTTGTGTAAATATAAAATTGGGAAAAATGCAAGGTTCTCCTGACTTCAGACACTGTATGTAACAACCAACTCTTCAGTTCTGGCCCTCATGTACCTACCCTTTACGTGGGTAAATACGTCATGCATACAACCCTGATGCGGAGAAGAACCCGGGTGGTTATGTAGAACTCCTAGGGCTAATGATGACTTGGTAGAAGCCCACGGTCTACAGCCAAGCATTCAGGCGCGGTCACGGACATGTTTAGATAGTTGCAATGATTAGATAGTTTGGCATATTTTTTGGCTGTCATGGAAGAGATACTGGAGCCTCTGCAACTACAGCTAATAACATCACCAAAATATTCTGCCACACTTGTTTGTCGCTATTGAAAACAGGATTATGGGCATGTACCTATCTACCTCCTAATGCGCACAGTCAATAGGAGAGGCCTACGTCCAGCAGTGGACTGATATAGGCTTACAAAAATGCGGCTAGGTTAACGAGGCGAGAGATCTTAAGAACGGTTTGTGACAGGATTACACGAAAACTATGCGTTAGTACACAAACAGAAAACGCTTACTGCTTAGCTTCCAGCTGGTATCCGGCTGGGCAGTTGATGGTGTGGCAGTGGTAGCTCCCGCGCGTGTTCTGGCACACTTGACTCGGATCCGAAGACCTGGCGCACGACGCCTCGCCTGTTTCGCACTCGTCGATATCTATACAATCGTAAATGAATATCAGAAGGCATGTCTTCAAAGTTAGTTTCTCTATTTGTGTACCTTTCTTTATGGCTTTGCCACGACATTGGTCTAAGGCGGCCGGCGGGGCGGAAAACCATATGTACGAAAGATATCCGACTCTAGCTCCAACTTATGGATTCGCTCGCCGCCGGTCACCTCAGACCAATGTCGTGGCCAGGCCATTAGAGGTTCTAAATCCTCTTTGTGATACATGTAAATTCACTAAAGCTGGCACGAATGGAATTAATGAAATGAATGACATCTATCATTGTGTGTATGCGGTCGTCCTATACCAACCTGTATCTACTGTCATTAAGACTTAATACTTTCTGTCACTTACTCGATCCATTCTAGCCAGCTTTCGTGAATTTACCTGTACCTATAGGCATCATGCACACAAAGTTCGACTTACCGATGCAACTATGCTGGTCTTCTGACAGCCTATAACCCTGGGGGCACGAGCATCTATAGCTGCCTGGTTCGTTCACACATTCGCCACCGCACAGACGCGCGCGGTTCCTGCTGGAAGCGGACGCAGCAAACTCTGCGCACTCGTCCACGTCCACACATGTCCTGGAATTAATGATGAAGATATTACTTATCCAGAGATGTTCATTGGAATGGGTATGGGCCGCGTGCGGTTGTCAGTAGTAAGAATACATTTGTCGCCACCCTGCACCCCAACTGTTACCGTGGGTGCCGTAAGCGTCGACTAAGGGATTGAAGTGTCACTGCCCATTTATTTATCGAAGATTGATGATGGGCAGCAGCGTCATCATAGTGGACATCCTACTGTGATCGCCAACCCGTTTGCCCAGCGTGGCGATTATGGGCATTTACCTAATAATGCATCCATACGCATAGGTATTAGAATACTATTGGAATAGTGGACTAACATAGGCTGATGATGTGATGTGATGCGTGTGTTCCTGGGAAAAGATCGTGTAATTAATTCACTCTAGGCTGCTGGCTTCCCTGCGTACCATAAGTCAACCACATTATAGTCATTCTTCTTCTCCTTTCTTCTCAAGTTAGTCTGCGCAAAAAGTCGTGAAAGGTGACAGAAAACTGATAAAACTAATTATTATAATCCGTGCCACCGTTTAATTTCAAAAATCATTAATTAGCACTGGTAGTCTGGTTCTTCCTAAAGTTCTGAATCATCTCTTTATTTATTTATGAAGATAAGTTGATTTGATGACCAGCAGGTCTAGCCAAGATGCCATTCTACAATCGTATACGATAAGCGGTCTTTTTTAATAGACTATTTGCATATCTCCACTGAAATTGACTGAGTCCTCAAGTTTCTAAATGGGAATCTCACTCACTTGCCATCTGCCTGCAGCCGGTAGCCCTGATGACAGTAGCAGCGGTAGGAGCCCCACGCGTTGGCGCAGCCCTGCTGGCACACCCCTGGAGTCTCGGTACACTCGTCTACATCCATGCATACCTATTCATACCATCACAAAAACAAAGATATGAAAACATACACGACCTTTTAAAACAATCCCGGAATACTGATTGTTTGAGATCAGCACTTGTCTGGCCCCATTCAAAACAGGATCACAAGCTAAATAAATCAATACTTTAGTTTCCTGCTTCTTAGGCAGGTTCACTATCAACTAGGCTACGGAGGCTGGCTAAAAGCTGATTCGATTCTAAAAAAAAATAATGTCGCAAAATAAATAAATAAATATCTTGGGACATCTTACACAAGTCGACCTAGTCCCACGGTAAGCTCAATTAAGGCTTGTGATGTGGGTACCAGGCGACGATATATATAATAGATAGATACATATAGATACTTAAATACATAGACGGCCATGACCAAGGAACAAATATTTGTGATAAATAAATACACAAATAATGCCCTCGCCAGGATTCGAACCCGGAACCTCCAGCTTCGTAGGCAGGGTCACTACCAACTAGGCTACGGAGGCTGACGAAAATATAATCTAAAGCCTCATCGATAAACTTCAATTATTTAAGGAATTAAGTTGACTTCTAGAAATTTCGTAGTGTTTATAGTAAAACACAGCTCAGATAGGTTTCTTGACTTCATTTTTAAGTTCAGACTGAGCCTTACCTTGTCGTTAGAGCGTGCATTTCGGAAGCCTTCGTTGCATTCGCAGCGATACGAACCGACGGTGTTGACGCAATTTGAGGAGTGTGAACAAGGCTGTAACAAAGTATCATGATAACTACTTTACTAGTTGTTTTAAATATAACGTATTTTGGACTGTCATTAGGTAGGTTGAAGCCTAAAAGCAGCTGGGGACTGGCGAGCGTCATTCCGACAGGTTTTTGTATGAATGTCTACCATATTATCCCTCACACGTAGAGTGGTGTGAGAGATAGCCACAATAATGGTTCAAACGTAGCAGCCTATCTCATGAATCTTATGTTGTCTATCATGTAGGTACTGGTTTGTCGATATGATGATAGGATTAGAAGATTGTCGAAAAGGTCTTGAATTTTGAAATAAATTGTAATATTTACTTAGCTATCACAATCCTTAAGCTTATTTGTACCAGGCGGTAATATCTACTTATAGTGTATCAAAGTCAAAGTTAAAATATTCTTTATTCAATTAGGCCCAGAAACGAGCGCTTTTGAATCGTTAAACTAAATAGCGAATGAGAGAAAAAAAAGCTACTTCCGGTTCTAACCCTACGCCACTGGCCTGAGAAGAATCCGGCAAGAAACTCAGCGGGATTTTTTTTTCAATTATAAGTTTTGTAACATCTTACAGCTAACATGCATTAATTAAAAACGAGACATAAATTTTATTTAATATCAATACAGGTATATGTATAGTACCTACATTAACTAGAGATGAAGTCTCTAATAGTCAGAATAATTATATAAATGTTTTTCGATATTCTGATAGGACTAGTTATTCCTCGAAAAGTGCTCTTAAAAATCTTTTCAGTAAGCTTAGCATTAGCATTAGCACATATTCTTGACGGTGACCCGTGCAAGAATGTGTCGCCGCGAAATAGGACTTCCCGTCTTTTACTCTATTAATAAAACGTCGGATACTCACGTTCCCGTATTGGCACTCGTCGATATCCTCGCAGTCTGTAGAGCCAAGTAGTTGGTGCCCGGCGGGGCACTGGCAGGAGTGGCCACCGTAGAAGTTCTCGCAACGCTGCTGGGGACCGCACTCGGACTGGCCCACGGCGCATTCGTCGATGTCTGAGAATTTTGGAAAAAAGGATCATCAAAGCAGCCACCCCAACCGATAATGGTAATAGACCACCTACCAAAGCATTCAAGTTATTTGCAATGAGTAATGATAATGACGTTTTAATGTCATGTTTAATCGGATGTTGAATACTGTCTTCGCACATGTTGCTGTTTTAATTTTCTTTTACTTGTCTTTCACCGCACCAATACTTTCAATTTATGTTTGGCCTAATGGTTAACTGGTAGAGAATGCCTTATGGCATTAAGTCCGGCTTTTGTAGGTACTTGATTTAATGTGCAATAAAGATTAAATAAATAAATGTTTATGTTGTTTATTTGTATGATTAAAATGTATCAGCGAAGGCAGTTACTTAGTTTTTGAAAGTTACGCAATATTTGGTACTTATCAGCACGTAAATGGTTTTAACCCTTTTGAGTGAACAAATTATATCGAGGTTGGGTTAGAAAATAGGTACCTAAAAGCGCTAATAAAGCTTTCTGCGCATGAGTACCTGGAACAAACTTTGGTACAAACTTTTGTTATAACGTCCAAATCAGTATTATTGCGACGTCCACAGCTTATCTTTTTACCAGAAGGATGGTAGAGAATGCTTTCAGCATTTAGTACTTGTCCCTTTTATACGATAATTCTTATGTAATAAAGGATAAATAAATAAATTATGTTGATTGACTTTAATGTTCAATTCCAAGATAAACAAATTATAAGATCACATCTTGTTCAGTGTCAGGCGGTAGCACTTTAGCCACCCGACGTCAGAAATGCGTCAACTAACGTATGTTGGCATCCAACACATAATATAGCCAGGCGCATGAAGTACCGCAAAGCGTTTAGACTTGGAAGAAACAAGAGCTAACATACTCACCCAGGCACATTTTGTCCGGGGTCAGCCGATACCCCTTCTGACACGACGTCATCACAGCATCGACCTCACGTACGCGAGAGTACGTCGGGCGCCGGTAGCGGGGCCCACGGGTCCCGTACTGGGCCCCCACGGTGATCACGTGAGGCTCACGTGGACTCTGGCGGGGCCTGGGTGGTGATTGAGCTGGTGGAACTAAAATGTAAAAATGACACTAAAAAAGTGCATATGTAGAATTGTGCTTCAAACTTAGACGATGACGGTATCGCTGCTGCTGATACGAGTAGTACCTATTGCAGCTAAATATTATCTTCCCGGTTTTTAGAGTAAGAATAATGACATTGCCGGTGGTGCAAATTAATATTAATTGGCGAGTTGTATTTAGTTTTACAAAATATAATTATATCCTACTAGTGCAATACAATCTGCGACCATATGTAACATGGACGTCCAACGCCAGCTCAAAAATGCCCCCAAAAGCAATTGTTCAATTGTGCCAAGATGGGCAGGACATAGCGCTTTTTCACCGCGCATATTTCGGCGCAACATCTTTGACAAATGTTATAGAAAATCAAAACTTTGATGGACCAATCACAACTATTTTTAAATGGCGGTTTAAGTTTTTATAGGTTGATATTGACACTCATATCCGTGATGTATTGAAGACGGGGTGACACTTGTCAACTAAAATTCGTGACCGTTTTTGAAAGGCAATTTCATATGGCGTGCGGCTTCTACTACGGGCACTGGGTTAAATAAGTTTGTAGCACTAAGTAAGTAACATGACAATAACGCAACGTCTGTTTAAGGTGTGCCTACAACGAGAACCGAGCCTGAACCGATGCTGAACCAAATTAAGCGCAACTCAGATCCAAACGGCATTTGTTTTCAAGGAAAGACAGTTCAGTAGGCTTAGCACATGATTAGTGCGACAGTATGTCGCAGCGAGATAGACTATTCCACTCTCTTTTATTCATATTTGTCAACGATCCAACCTACGTGATTCTTATGTACTTTATTTTTTGTCTATGTTTTATATCCAAATTCAAATACTTGTCATTGGTGTTTCTTACTTACTTATGTCATATTATTATATTCATTAAAATAATTGTACACAAGAGCAAGATATTTTTATTATCTTCAAGTTAAACTAGGATGTGAACTACGGTACATCTGGGTCGCGTTTTATAAAGTTACAATTTACAATTTCGTTGTTTGCCTCTCTAACGCACGCACATATTGGCTAGAAAGAGAGGCAAACAGCGAAATTGTAAATTGTAACTTTATAAAACGCGACCCTGGCAGCATCCCAGTTTACCTACTACAATATTGATAGTAAAAGATGGAAAATCTATCTCGCGGCGACATACTGACGTACCAACCACATGTGCTCAGCACACAGTTTACGTTGCCTTAGTGAAACTAAGAGTTATATCGCGACAAACATTTTTACAACAACAATCTTAATCCTGAATTCTGAAGCGTCCATCACTGGTGCCTATCAGCTAAGTGTTCTACACCAGTGCCACCATCCTACCTGCGTTGGAACATGCCAAGTAAGCACTAAACGAACTTAATAAATCCTGTAATTGATTCTTGAATGAAGGTTATTGTGACGATTACCATATGTTGGTACTGTTGGTTTTTCACACTGGAAGCCACCTTCAACGTTGACACAGCGCTCGTTTGCCACGCAAGTGTGCCGGTTCGTAGCACACTCATCAATGTCTGGAAAACAGATTTAAGAAATTCACTTTACCATTTGTCATTCAATAAAATTCGTTGAAATTTATAGAAAAGGTGACAAAACATATCGAGAGGACACAGCCTAATCTCTAGGAAATCCAATCTCCTTGAAGGTCAGACGGCAATCGTTTTCATAGATACC
Organism: Thaumatotibia leucotreta; assembly: GCA_025490895.1. Classification (NCBI taxonomy): domain Eukaryota; kingdom Metazoa; phylum Arthropoda; class Insecta; order Lepidoptera; family Tortricidae; genus Thaumatotibia; species Thaumatotibia leucotreta. Next base: position 35,372 of record JALPQI010005673.1, read on the forward strand.
TAGTAGAGTAGGTACGGTTTACCTGAATGTATTATATTACATTAACCAGTCCTGGTTTAGGTTCAATTCAGTTTTGGACAGTTATTCTATGACACTGACACATCGTGATTCAGATTAGGTCCCAAAGGGAATCGCATTAGTAGATCGTCGTAGCCCCCCCTGGTATAAAGCCCACAAACAGGTGCTGTCGTGAATATATCACCACAAAAATCTGACAACTCTTTTGTAATCAAACCCCACTTAAGATCTGGTAAACCCTTTGACTGCCACAGTCGGCCATAGACTGCCAATGACGGCACTGGCCGACAGGTACGCCAATGCAGTAGGTATAGTCCATTTCAAATACGAAGGCCTGATGCGACTCGAAACTTTTGTGATTTAATGAAATAAATAAATATTTTTGGACACACAAATCAACCTAATTTCACGGTAAGCTCAATTAAGGCTTGTGATGTGGGTACCAGGCGACGATATATATAATAGATAGATACATATAAAGGTACTTAAATACATAGACAGCCATGCCCAAGGAACAAATATTTGTGATAAATAAATACACAAATAATGCCCTCGCCGGGATTCGAACCCGGAACCTCTAGCTTCGTAGGCAGGGTCACTACCGACTAGGCTACGGAGGCTGACAATTGGTCCACTACAAATTGGCACCGATGTATGCAAAAAATATCATGCCACAAATGGGTCTAGCCAGGTATTTTCTGCTATAACTGATCCTATTGTTGACGCCTGATGACTTTGTAAAGTGGAATCGGACCTTCGTATTTGAAATGGACTTTACTTACATAGGTACACATTAGGGACGCCTTGATCCGTAAAATTCAATTTCGCTAATAATCATGTACGCGTGGCGTCTGGAGCTCTGCATATTCCTTCGCCGCCGTCTGGTGATCAAAAGGTTAAACGGGTCAGGCAAGAGATCTTACCAACACACTGCCCCTGTCTGGAGTCATAGATGTATCCCATCTCGCAGAAGTGAGGCGTCTGTGGTGGCCGTTGTGGTAGTCTCTCTGGTCGTGGTGATCGCTCTGGTTGCGGCGATGGTGGTCGCTGTGGTCGCTCTGGTTGCGGCGATGGTGGTCGCTGTGGTCGCTCTGGTTGCGGGGATGGTGGTCGTGGTGGGTACGTCCACGAGGGTCGGGGAGCTTCTACAATGAAAAATAGGAAAATATGTATATAGAGATTTTTATTCTTAGCATAGGATTATAGAGCACCATATACGGCAAGCATGGAAGTCAAATTCATCACTTCAACAATAAAGGTCTCAAATGGTCAGTTACTGGGCGCTACTGCATTAGCGCTTGTAAGTAGCCAGTTTCGTTCTTTTGAGCTTTTAACATTCTTCATTCTTTACCTATGGTACTGAAGCACTTATGGTCGAGCGGTAAAACGCACGGCTCCTACGAAGCGGTTGTGGGTTCAATCCCCGGCTCGTACCAATTAGTTTTTCAAAAACATATGTACGAAATATCATTGGATGTATGGAAGTACTAGCCCAGCCTTGGGATCATGCAAAATGATGATGATGATAGCACGTTTGATGTAGAGTTGCGGAAAAATAACCAGAATACAATACAAACCTGTAGTACTGGTGGTAGTAGACGTCGTAGTGTGTGGTGTGGTAGGAATGGTGGGTGCAACCGCGCAGTAGCCCGACGGGTCCCTCCTAAAGCCGGTGACACACTCGCAGCGGTACCGTCCCGCCTCGTTCACACAAGTCTCTAGTGCGCTGCAAATGTGGCGACCGGTGCATTCGTCGATGTCTGAGAAAACGAGTCAAATCACATCACATCATCAGCCTATCTCAATCCATTGCTGGACGTAGGCCTCTCCCATTTTTTTTTATTTTTTTATTTATTGAATGAAAAAGTTTTATAAATTACAATAATTTTGGCAAGACCCATCATTGGCAAAACCTTGAAGAGGTTTGTGTGCCGATGGGGAGTTCGATGGATATTTGTCCAGACATTATTAGAAATTATAACTAACATGCGACTTAAACTATTTAACTATTCAGCGAAACGACTTGTACACGTTGTTCTTTGGTCGGGGGTACTCCTTGATGATAGTTCTGATATTGGATCGAGACATATCGAGCATTTTTGCGTGGCCCGTTTCGCCGAATTTTTAACTATGCGTATAGACGCATTAGGAGGCAAATGCCCATAATCGCCACGCTGGGCAAGCGGATTACCGATCGCAGTAATGTGTCCACTTTGATGAGGCTTCTGCCCATCATCAATCTACTATCAAGAATGGTCAGTGAAATTTCAACCCCTTAGTCGGCTCTTACGACACCCGCGAAAACGAGTCGCTGATGCAAATTACAATAAGGTCAAATAAATTGAACTTGATTGACCGCATCTCACTCGAATTGGCCGGAACGGAAGGAGAACAGAAGTGGCTACTGGAAGCTGAAAATAGGGATTTAGCAGAAATTTAAGTGCACTCAATTCAATTCCTGCTAAATCCCTGCTAAAGCCTGGACCATGAGGATATAAAATTCTCCCTTCCATCGAATAAGAGGGGATGATAAACTTGCGTATTGGGGGCTATCATATATATAGCTATAAAACCAAAACTTAACCTCAATCTATCATTGGGCTTTCAACGAATAATGAAGCTAAAATAATGACACTACTTACCAACACATTCTCCGGCTGCGTTCTTCTCGTAACCATTCAAACAATGCAACTCATTTGGATCAAAATCATCCGGCTTGTTTTCTTTATCCTTTCCAATGACGTTTGTCCATTTGTCTTTCGGCAACTCGGATGTGTCCAACTCGATTCCTCCATCTGGATTCTTCTCTTTTTCTATAACCGCTGGGTTCGTAGGAGGAGGTGGGATAAGAGGTCTATCAGGCCTTCTAGGATCTCTGTTCTCAGTAGTTTCAGGTACGGTAGGGGTAGTTGATGGCCTGTTGGTGTATGGTCTAGTATTTGGTCTTCCGTAAGGATTGTATTGATTGGGGGGTGGTCGATACGGTCTTGCTGGGGATGGCTTTTGAGTGGTAGGTTTAGGAGTTGTGGGCTTTGGAATGGGTTTAGGAGTAGTAGGTTTCGGAGTTGTAGTAGTTGTGGTGGTAGAAGTAGTAGAAGTAGTAGTTGGTTTTGGAGGAGGGTTGGGTTTAGGAGTTGGCTGGCTAGAAGGCTGAGGTCCTGCTCCCGGCGGACCTGAATTTCCTGCATATCCGTTGGATCCGTTTGGATCTTCTTCGCTGAAGAATAAAGGTGATTATGAGTTTCATATATCTAAATGTTTTTAGGTCGTCAATTAACTGGTATCTTCAATCAGCGCCTAAGCGTTTTAAAATGTTTGACAAGCTAAGATGAGAATGATGAATGCTGTTGGTATTGGTATTGGTTGGTGTATTGGATTTCGCTCATGTAGAATTATCAAACTACCATTATATATATGTCGGAGACATGCTTCAGTTGGCGCAGACGTATACGACATGTCGAGGCATCGAACGTCTGAATAGTCTTATTTACAATAAGAATAGTCTTAATTGCAATGTTTACATTTAATTTGTTAAGAGTGATAAAATCTAGAAAACGATAAGCAATGTTTTGCTTGAGATGTTCTTTGCTTGGTCCTTGCAGGTAGACATATTAAACGTCATATTGGGATCTACCCGCCTATGAAACGGTAGTTTGTGAGTGGACGGTATAAAAGGTCACTAGCGCAGTATTCAGGGATTCATTCTTGATTTAGACTTGGAATAAAGCATTCCAGGGTTGAGTAAATGATGCATGGACGCAAGCTTATAACTCTCCAGTCGTTTTCTATCAGTATAGTTTAAAGGGTTGTAAAAATAGTCTTGTTTTAAGTGTGTACTTGTTGTGATTATTTAAAGTTTGGAAAATGTAAGACCGTCTGAGTTTCTTGCTGGTTCTTCTCACGACAGAGGTTTATCATTTGTGAACCAGTATAATAAAAGATTGTAATTTACCTTGTGTTTAATTATGTGCGTCCATGCATAGTATACACCTTTGTAAGTAGGTACGATGAGTATTTAGGAATTAAATATTCGCCTCCCCTGTTCTCGGCTGTCCCTCCGACATCAGAAAGTGGGATGTTGACTAATCGCCTACAATAAGTGGTGATGGTAAATGTACCACACGTAAAGAGTGAGGTTTGAAATCATCGACAGTCGGTAAGGTTGAACTATCGTTTCTTTTTTATTTGGTGTAAGGTGTAAACTACTCGTATCTTTTGAAGCAAAGTCTGTTTCGAGACATAATTTGAGATATCAAGTTAGTTTTTTTATGGAATTTCTATTGTTGCAATACGTGTGGGTTGGTACCCCACCCACTTCACAAAAAAAAACAGTAATTCAAATAATTTCAAAGAATATCATGGCTCATACTTGTTACTTTTCTGATTTTTGAAATACTAGCAGTTCTGAAATACGGGCTGGTAACCCGTGGTTTTATTTTGTGGTCTACCAAAAATTGATTAGAGATTCTTATAGCCTGTTTTATTAAGTTTTCTATGCGTGTGAAATTTATGTTACAGAATGTTTCGTGATGATTTCATTCGTGATGACACTGATGACTATGTTGTGGCAATGACACGAGCTCAGAATATTTCAATTTCAAGAACAACACGTTCATAGTAGCCAGAAGTTCCGTTCAGGATGACTATGCTGTTGCGATGAAACTACCACAATTTCTTGTGAAACGTCCAGGAAATGAAGGAGAATAAAGACTCCAGCTCTTCGGGAGTTGCTTTTGGAGCAACGGATATAAAAGGACAGGTTTCGTTCCAATTGTTTTAATGCAAAATTCGAAGCAGTAATTTAAAGAAATGACAGTTTGACATTTCTATTTTTAGCGTGAAGTTTTTATGTTCTCAAAAAAAGTTTTATTATCTACGAGATTAACTTGGTTGTAATAAAGTGTAGCCCATTATTATTTTAATACAAAGTTAAAAAGATACCAATACCCTAACCTCAACTTTTTATTTTTGTGATCAGGTTAAGTTGAGAGCTCGCGTGCAAAATATCTCTGTCATAAAACTGATACCGTACAATTTGATGATTACAGTTCAACATGGTGAATTGGAGCGAGCTGCCGGCCTGCAAGTTATTGCTGTCATCATGTCCCCACGGCGCGGCAGAGGCTGATGGCTGGTGTCGCTGCTGCCTACCGTGAACACGTGATGCAGCGCGTGGTGTAGACACGTTGTCAATCCGGTGAGGAGTTCACATTTTGTTGAGCTATTTGAGCCCTGAGCTAATGTTGTTGAGTCATCGAGGGCTTCTACCCTTTCGATTCTATAGAGTTAAAACTTGAGCAAGAAATGCAACATTAAAACTAAATTAGACAGAGCGATAACGTAAGGTTACGCAAGTTTATTAAAGACTTTATTAAAGTTTTATTAAACGCATTGAGATGTATTTTAACAATTTCTGATATAGGATGATGATGATGATGGTGATGATGATGATGGTGATGATGATGATGATGATGATGATGATGATGGTGATGGTGATGATGATGATGACGATGATGATGGTGGTGATGATGATCGTGGTGATGATGATGATGATGGTGGTGATGATGATGGTGGTGGTGATGATGATGATGGTGGAGATGATGGTGATGATGATAATTATGATGATGATGGTAGTTATGATGAAGATGGTGGTTATGATAATGATGGTGGTTATGATGATGATGGTGGTTATGATGATGATGGTTGTTATGATCATGATGGTGGTTATGATGTTGATGATGATGGTTATTGTGATGATGATGGTGGTTATGGTGATGATGATGATAATCATTTCTTATTATTTGGACCGTCAATAGTTTCAGTTTGACTACCTTAGTTCAATTAACATGGTGGGTACTAGAATTAGTCATTATAGTTTGCAATCGTATAGTTTGCAATCGTGGAATGAAACTATTTACATTTTTGTTGGTTTCAGTTTTCTCGGACTACATACACCATTTATCATTCGTAGTCGTAGGTGTAAAATCGGATCTATTTTTCCGTCTCAGTGCGGCCACGACTGTGAGTGGCGTGCGTTTGGTTTAATGGTGTAAGTGGTCAATGCGTTTTGATTGTCCGACAGCCATGGAGGTGGTTGTTAAGACTCTATTGCTCGGTGTAGCATCTGGAGTATTGTAACTGCTGTGAGTACTGCAACCCATTTGTTGTTTTTGTTGAAGTGAAGTGTTTCATTTTTACTATTGTAGAACAATGTCGGTTACTAGCTAGTAAAGTAGTAAGTACATAGACAGACTGGCTAGTCTGTTTCAAATGTTAATGAAGTTGATTTTAATTCTCTTAGTTGATTAAATGAGTACCTAAAGAAAATATGATACTGAATTACGGCATTTAATTTTCTATTAACTACTTTAAATGCGAAAAGGGTAATTGTTAAATTTAATGAGTTCTTATGTCATTTGAGCTTTCAATGGACTGAGAGAAAGTTCGATGGATTGAGCGTGATCTAATAATCGCATCGGAAGTTTCGGAGCATGTAAAAGGTGCACGTGGACTGCTTTTTATGTGCAGTATACTCTTTGCGAGGAGTAGCACTAACGCGGCTGAAATGGTTAACTTCTGATGGGTTATTGGATCCTAACAAGCCCATGGACAGAAATTGAATCCGGTGAATGGTTATGGTGTAACCTGGTTGAGTAACTTACGTTTTTGTTTGAGTCGAGGGATTGACTCTTTAGTTTAAATCATTTTGACTTTTAATTGGTAAAACAGAACTTGGTTTTCAAGAAATGTAACTGAGTGATATTTGATGACGTGATGATAGATGTGAATTTTTGGTATACCGTTACGTTCTGGGGGTAAAAATGAGCCGGGGTGTTAATTGCCTAAAGACTGGCATGATTTTTGACATTGTCTTGTCAAAATCCCAAACGTGATGACGAATGTTGTAAATCGTATGTTGGGCAAAGTAATAAGTTGGCTTCAGAGTATGCCCACAGTCAGTTTGGTGACTGTGGATGGTTTTCGTACAATCATGACGTGATGATTGTAGACAGTGTTCCTGCGTACCTAGCTGAGGTCGTGGATGAAGTGTGCCTACAGTATTATGGTGACTGTAGATGGTATTCCTGCGTACCTCGCTGAGGTCGTAGATGAAGTGTTCCTACAGTATTAATGGTGACTGTAGATGGTATTCCTGCGTACCTTGCTAAGGTCGTGGATGATGAGCTTGCCAACAATGATGTTAAGAGTTAAAGTGTGTTCTTGCAAACTTTATTTACTCAGGTCAGTCAGTTAAACTCAGGTCAGCCAGTGACCGCGCTGACGGTTATAGATGTGTCCGTGTACTTTACTCGGATACCGGGTGTTTTGTGACATGTTGATGACTGTAGATTGTTTTTCTGTGTACATTGCTGAGGTCATGGGCGATGAGTTTGCTTACAGTATTTCTGATAACTGTTGGTGGTATACCGTGCCTTGCTAAAGTGGTGGATGTGTATAGAGTCATGTGGACGATTGTAAGATGTTCCTACAATCCTCTAACAGGTTATAGAAGAGGAGTGTGAAATGATTGTGTGTAAAATTGTTTCAAATTTGATTTCGTAAAATGTAATAGTAGTCCTTTCTATCCCATTATGTATTGAGGTCAGAATGGGTCGATCGTACCAGAGGCTTGATCGTAGCCGTAGCCCGTTGTGTCTGCCTGTGAGTAGTCCGTGGGTACGCGGTGCGCGACAGGCTCTGGCGGAGGTCGCGTTTTAGAGACCGTAGTGTCATAGGGTTGAATCGGCGATCCCTTAGGGATGCGCGTAATGTTCGTGATTATGTGATAGTCAATATGCCATGAATGAGATTATATTCTTCCGCAAGTTTTCTGTAATGTTTTACGTAAAATGTGGCTAGGAAAGCCAGATGGTACTTGTTTGTTTTTGATTTTAAATTGGTGGTAATTAATTGACCACAAGAGAGCCTAAAATCAGTTGCAAAGATTAAAATGATTTTTCTTGAATTGAGATGATTTTACGTAGACAAATTAAGAAGTAATTTGGTCAGGAGTGACAGAGTGGTAACAAAGACTACTGGTGTACGTGTTTGTTTCAGATACAAGCGAGGACGCTTGTCTTGTCAGTATGGCCGTGTCGGAGACATGCTTCAGTTGGCGCAGACGTGTACGACATGTCGAGGTCTGAATAGTCTTATTTACAATAAGAATAGTCTTAATTGCAATGTTTACATTTAATTTGTTAAGAGTGATAAAATCTAGAAAACGATAAGCAATGTTTTGCTTGAGATGTTCTTTGCTTGGTCCATGCAGGTAGACATTAAACGTCATATTGGGATCTACCCGCCTATGAAACGGTAGTTTGTGAGTGGACGGTATAAAAGGTCACTAGCGCAGTATTCAGGGATTCATTCTTGATTTAGACTTGGAATAAAGCATTCCAGGGTTGAGTAAATGATGCATGGACGCAAGCTTATAACTCTCCAGTCGTTTTCTATCAGTATAGTTTAAAGGGTTGTAAAAATAGTCTTGTTTTAAGTGTGTACTTGTTGTGATTATTTAAAGTTTGGAAAATGTAAGACCGTCTGAGTTTCTTGCTGGTTCTTCTCACGACAGAGGTTTATCATTTGTGAACCAGTATAATAAAAGATTGTAATTTACCTTGTGTTTAATTATGTGCGTCCATGCATAGTATACACCTTTGTAAGTAGGTACGATGAGTATTTAGGAATTAAATATTCGCCTCCCCTGTTCTCGGCTGTCCCTCCGACATATATATAAGACGAATTATATAAAACTAGTTATTTTCTACTTAAAACCTACCCATTTTTTCTTTCACGGACTCTTTTTGCATTATGATGTAATGTAGTCCATTGTATTACGATTGGCTAGTCAATAAAACAGTGTTGTTGGATTGGCGCAGTCTATAGGACAAACTTTTTCAAATTTTTGACGATAAATACCTATAATATGTAGATAACATTATCTTGCTGAATTTCACAAACTCAAACGGTTATAACAAAACAGTACTGATGGAACTTAAAATGCTTGAAAATCTGATGAGTGATGAGACAGCAATAAACTTACTCAGAGTCATAATAATCATACTCGTAGGTGGGTGCCGGAGTTGTGGTGGTCGTGGTTGAAGACGTGGGGGCGCGGCGCGTGCACGTGAACGACCCCAGTACGTTCAGGCAGTGGAAACCAGGGCCACAGTTGTCCAGCTTCATGGTGCATTCGTCCACGTCTGAATAAAAAAAACACCAGTTGGCTTATAATGGTCCCGTTTTATCTATTTATCGTGCTGCGCGTCACTTTTGCACTTACATACTTGTTAGAACCTGACGGCAACAACGACAAACGATTAAACACGGTACCATCATAAGCCTACAGTTAACCCTTTTTTGACATAAAAATGTTGGAGTTTAGGCGCAAAAAAATACAATGACCCGCTCATTCCTTGTTCGGTTAAGTATGTATATCGGGATTATCGGGATATATATTATCAAAAATGGGTTGTATAAATCTTCTCTTTTCCTATCATTTTGTCGTTGAAAATCTGGATTCTGCGAGGAAAAATGAAGCCCGTGAGAACGAGATATTTTTTTCGTTTTAAAATATTTTTCTAGATTCTCAATTGAATTAATCCATACTGCATTCTGACATGATGTCACCAAGTTTTTTTTTACATGGTACTTTGGTACGTTTCTGAAATGTTACACGTACGTTTGTGTAAATCTGAATCTCGACTCAGTAACGAAAGTCGGACGAGAAAAGTGTCGTAATATTAAAAATGAGAAGTGTTCCAACCCTCGCAGGAGCCTGACGTGGAATCCAGCTCGAAGCCGTTCTTGCAGCGGCACTCGTGCCCACCAAACGTGTTGATGCAGTTCTGGAACTGGTCGCATAGATGAGTGCCCTCACGGCACTCGTCAATGTCTGGAAAGCAAGTCATTAGTACATTAGGTACATCATCATATCAGCCGAAAGACGTCAACTGCTAAACATAGGCCTCTCCCAAACATTGCCACAATGATCGGTTCTGCGCCACTCGCGTCCAGCGGACTCCTGCGACCTTCACTAGGTCACAAGTCCACCATACGACAATTATTATTTTTCTATCATAATAAGCCAACGAGCAGACTGATCGTCTGATGGTACGAGCAATTGCAAATCTCTCTGTTACACTTGCTTCATTGTTGATGTCGAAATAATAAAGATCTACAAAGCTGTGTACTATGGCGGAACTAAGTACGAGTATACTAGAACCTTCAGTAATATAAGCTGTCAAGTAGGTACTAGTTTCATGAATTTACCATCGCATTTGTTGCTTCCAACACGCATTCTGGTTCCTTCTTGGCATGTTCGTGTGTTCGGGGTCAGCCTGAAATTTTGAAAAGTCTAAATAATTATTTAATAGACGCAGCACTACTGTTCGTAAGTATCTAAAATTGGGTATTGATAATGAAAAAAACAAGAATAAATGTATCTCTCGAAAAACATCGCTTGAAATATGGGATTTGTGGAGTATTTAATGTGATACTCACTTGGGTAACGTACTAATCTTCGACTTGCAATCGTAGGCCCCCGGGAGATTAACACAAACTTGATTCCTCTTGCACACCTCCGACGCTTCTTCGCACTCATTAATATCTGTAAATAATATAAATATATTACTTGCTGTACAAATAGATACGCCTAAACAAATTGATAATTGAACAAGACAAATTCTGCAACCCTTGTTGAATCTTAGACTCCATTTTTATTCAATGACTGTGGAAATGTTCAGCAGAACCTACGAACAAAACAACTGGCCAAGAGTACCACGTAGTTGTTCTTTCTTTAAAGCATGACCCTTGATCGAGAAGGAAAGAGTAATATAAATAACTCAGAAACAGATAAACCGAATGTAGTAAAATTAATTTTCATTGAAATTTTTTCTGAGGCTTATTGCTTTCATGGTTCTTTGATATATTTGGATACACGCTTCAAAAATTAGAGAGGCTCAGCCATCGGATCTGGTCTGCTCAAAGCCCAAATCCCAAGCCAAGGCTCGCAAAATATTTTTATAATTTACGAACAGGCAAAAGGGCCCCAAAATGTTTTTATAGTTTAGCGAAACGAAATCGAATCGAAAATTAATCAATTCTTTATTTACGCACATTCCACCAAACATCCTAGGGTCATTCTCATAATTAGGCGTTCTCAGCCTCAACTCCGTCTTGATTTTGTACAGTATGTTTACTGCTATATTATCTATAAAATACGAATCATTGAGTTATTTAGATCATATGTATACTTTTGTCCCTCATATATATCTATTAGTTCACGTTTTATAAGCCATTGTTTTTTTCACCAAGACGGAGTCGAGAATGTTGCGACGGAGTTGATATATTTTATACGGAGTTTATAAATATGATATGGAGTTGATGGATACAGTACTCTTAAACCTGAATGAGAATTTATATATTTTAATACTAGCGATCTGCCTCGGCTTCCCACGGGTACTATACCTACATATAAACCTTCAAATCTCTTCAAAATCCGTTGCGCAGTTTTAAAGATTTAAGCGTACAAAGGGACATAGGGGCAGAAAAAGTGACTTTTTTTATTAATTTGTATACGAATTTTAAAAGGCATGGACGAAAACAAACATTAACAATCACTTTGTGAATAACATGTTACACGTAATAATACTTATTTTACGCTGACGCTCTTTTAATTTTGACATAGCGTATTTTCCGGGATTTAGCTTTATTTTAGCTCTACGCCTACCGTAGGTTTTTTGTTTTTTGCCATTCTAAGTATATGAAACAAAAAATAATAATATTGAAGTAAGTTTCACGAAAAGCCCTAACTCCAAAAATGCTGTAAACGGTATTGTAAGTAAAAAAATCTATCGTTAGTGTTCAGAACGAAGATATTGCGTCAAATTTCACATGTTTTATTTTTCTTAGTATTGTAGATCAATGTACTATGTAAACAGTAGGTACTGCGAATTTTACATAGACATGTACCTAATTAAAGAAACGGAGTATAGGTACACTAATTTTGCTTTAGTAGCAAATGTGATGAAAAACAAGTTTCACTGCTCACTTACACGCTAAATACACGTATTTTTTCAACTCCGTCTAAATATTTGACGGAGTTTATTTGACGGAGCCTAGGGACAACGCTATTTTTTATTTTTATTTCATAAATTATCTTATTTAGTACAACGACATTACACGCATTTAACAGGTAAATTACCTGACAGGTAATACAGTTTAATTCATTATACTTAAATAGTAGAACGATCAATCATACCAATATAAAAAATAAATGACTAAACGGAGTTGAGAAAATGCAAGTGACAAAAAACGGAGATTAGATACTTACGTTCGTAAAATCGCCCAGCGTCGCCAAACGCACCTCCGTCGCCCAACGTGTCACAGACAAGACTGAACTGGCTCGCTCAATGCAATAGTGATGTGCGTAAAATTGCAAATAGTGATGTGAAATTTTGTTTTGCTTCCAATGACGGAGTTTAGTCATAAATCCGTACGCGCGGAGAAAAAATCATATTTCTTTATACAAGCAGTTGAAATAACAATCAACTTAACAAAATGTTAATTTGTTTAATTGACTATAATAAAACAATACCCTGTGTTAGGTAATAGTACTGGTTCCCGAGTTGCAAAGGGGTTTGTCCCAAATTTTGGAGTCTGTACGCTTGATGGAGCATGATAAAAGTAGGCTTTTATATTTTTTTATTACTAGTTCTCAAGAGATTATCTTCGAAATTACAACTGCTACAGATAGAATTAAACGAAAACTACCCTCCAACATTTTTTTTACGCCATATATATGCAAGAATACAAAGTTATTCTACCCGACGCCCAAAAAACGTGCCCTATGAGAATGACCCCCTAAAGTCTCACCTACCTACACTAGTCAATACTACCTAAAGACCCAACAACACGGAAGCTCGTTATATCACCTTCACAGATGCCAGTAGCGCTGTTGACCTTGAACCCTGGCGAGCAGCGCTTGGAGACGTGGTCCTGGCAGAAGAAGGCGCCGTGCGTGTTGATGCAGTGCTGCGACAGCCGCTGGCAATCGTCCAGGTGCTCTTCGCACTCGTCGATGTCTGGAAAAAAGTTTTTTGGACTTAATGCAGGGTTCTGAAAGCCCGTTTTTGGCGTTGCCGTGACGTTCTTACCTAAGTATGTAATTGCGTATGTGGTAGGATTTTGGAAAAGTGGGTCACATCAAAATAAGTTGATAAGTCTATGAGCACTCGTACACCTGTAAGTTCTTAGTTTAGTTTAGTTTCTTTATTGCAAACATGCTTATGGTTAGGTATACATAATACACAGCATAATACATGAACCCGTAAGGGCGTGGCAAACAGATAAGAGGTTATAGTAAGTTAAATATATCAAATATCATTAAGTCATCCATCAGTTCTGAAAAGAAAAATTAAAATAATTGGAGTCTATATAAAAATAACAAAAAAAAAAAATATGTCACACTAATATGTAGAATTCTGGATAGTAAATATGTCATCAATGTTATAATAACAGCCTTTCAGTAAAAACCTTTTAAGGGAGTTCCTGAAAATATGGTATTCTCTTATTATCCTAAACTCTAAAAATTGTACAAGGTTACTGCCTGGTATCGAATAGAGTGTTTCGCCACTTGCAAATTCGGAAAAAAATTGTGCGGAATGCGTTTTTTTCGTGTTGCTAACCGGGTTAGTCTCTGCTCTTCTGTTTCATGCAGATTTTTCACAAATGATGTCAGCAGTACCAAAACGTACAAACTGGGTACTGTCAGAATTTGAAGTTTAACAAAAAGTTCTCTGCACGAATCCCATGGAGCAGTTCGTGTTATTATTTTTAATAGCTCGTTTTTGCAATACAAAAGCTCTGTTTATATTATATTTGAAACTATTTCCCCAAAATCGAATGCTGTATCTCAGTTTCGATTCCACTAAAGAATGGTAAACCATTTTGAGATATCTTAAATCAACTGCATCGCGTAAAGTCCGAATAGCGTAGCAGGCCGAGCATATAGCGCTCTCAATGTGCTGCAACTCGTCTTTCCAATTAAACTGCGAGTCAATAAATATTCCTAAAAATTTAACAGCTTCTACTTGGTCAATTCCACTACCATACATGTTTACTGATAAATAATCTTTTGACCTAGAGTTAGTTTTAAAGAGCATAACATTAGTCTTGTCCGTATTTAGCTTCAAGTTATTTGTGCTAAACCACATATCAAAAGCAGCAAGTGCATTATTGATATTTGAGTTAAGATCTGACATACTATTAGCTGATATAACTGCATTAGTGTCATCTGCATATGCTACAACTGTTAAACCTGGCACCTTAGCAGACATGTAATTAAGTTATGGGTTATGGGGACGGAGCTACCTATAACTTAACGTAAGAACGTACTTATAGCTACAACTTACGAAAGAACTTACAGGTGTACGGCTGGCCAGCGAAATAAACCAAAAGTAGTAGGTACACTACACTAGAGACCAAATGCCAAAAAAGCTTATAAACCTGACGCGTGCGTGACGTTTAGTTGGTCAACACAATAGCTAGATAGGATATAAAATACCTATTGGAGACGAGAAACTGCATTGGATCTTATATTGTTGCAAAATGTATTTTCATGTAACTAATAACTTCTAGCAACATTTATTATTTAAATTTTTATCTTTTGTGTGGCAACTTACTTCTCTAGCAATTAATTATACGATCCTGTAACACGTTTAATTTTGTATTTTAATTATTTAAATAATTCGCGTTACCTCAAGGATTCTAATTCTCTCTAATACACTTTTTTTACTATGATAGTATCAAACAGCATAGGTTCAATGGCCCGCCTGATGGTAAGCAGCTACCGTAGCCTATGGTCAATGCAATTGCCTACCCTATGCTGGAGATATAAGATTACACCAGAATTTCAACTTACCAATACACTCATCATTAGCTCCAGCTCTGAAGCCCTTAGGACAAATATCTCTGCCCGGGGCAGGTGCTGTCACAGCGGCCTCGGTAGCACCCTCCACGGCAGGGGTCCCAGGTTTGCCTCCACACTTGTACCCTCCTATAGTGTTCTCGCAGAGGTACTTCGGACACGGCGGTCGCGGGAGTTGACATTCGTTTATGTCTGGAAGGGAAAAAAGTATTTAAAGACGTTTGACACTTACCCCGTATTATATCCGTTTCTACAAAACGTAAATGTCGAATCGACAAACGAATAACTAGCAGATGGTTGTTTTAAATAAATATCTTGGGACATCTTACACAAATCAACCTAGTCTCACGGTAAGCTCAATTAAGGCTTGTGTTGTGGTGTGTGGGTACCAGGCGACGATATATATAATAGATAGATACGTATAGATACTTAGATACATACACAGCCATGACCAAGGAACAAACATTTGTGATAAATAAATACACAAAGAATGCCTTCGCCGGGATTCGAACCCGGAACCTCCAGCTTCGTAGGCAGGGTCACTACCAACTAGGCTACAGAGGCTGACACACGATGAGGGTGTTTGATGCATAATTATGAATAAAGGCAATAAGGCTACTAAACTATTTAGGTACATACACATCAATTGAAGACATGATTGACGTTATCGTTATCTCAATGAAAGAGCTGTAAACAATACCTATTCACACTTCCATCACTACTTCTGGAATGTTTCAAGCCAATAAGTAGGTAGTGGTGGCTACATTAAAAAAAAATAAGTATGTTTTAATAGTACATTACGACACAAGTGCGAAAAACATGGAAGTCGAAACGAGTGGCGATGTTTTAAAAAACGACCGATAGGGAGTGTTTTAAATCGACACGAGTTACGAATTTCGTTTTTGCACGTGTCTCGTACGACGTTTTTTAGTACAGATGTCCCTCTGAAGTTTTGGACCTGACGTAAAATGACCCACTTCTCGCACTAGAGCCTAAAAAAGGCACCATCTGTACTAAAAAATTATTTTTTACACTAAAAGTACAACTTATACACATAAATTAACTTACTACTAATTCTAACTAACCTAACCTACGTATATATGTAAGATTGGCCTTCGTGGTGCCGAGGATGCTGGCAGCATTTCCTCGCTGTATCGCAATACTGATGTGTTGGGCAAGGAAGTTGCCTGCTCTTCGTTCTTTAGTTGTGTCAACCAGACGTTTCGCGATTTAAGCAAACAATTTGCGTGCGCTGGGGCCCCATGAACTCAAAGAATTTACAAAGTGCCTCAAACCCAAATAAATACCCGAGTGCACTTTTAGCACCAGCTAAAGAACAGTCGAGAGAGCAGATACTCAACTCGTTGAAAACTTACCATCGCACACCTGGTTGATGACATTCTTCTTGAACCCTGGTGGACATCCTGGTGACTCGCGCTTCTTCAGCGGCACGCATTTGTAGGAGCCGGGGGTGTTGTGGCAAACGTGGTCCTCTTGGGTGCACAGGTTGTCTGCAGATTCGGCACATTCGTTGATGTCTGTGAAGGTGAAGATCACTTTTAAATTAGCTGAGATTTGAAGTCTTAAAAATTAGGCAATGGTGACAAAAATTTTGAATTAGTTCGGTCATTCTCAAAATGCAAAGTCTAAAACAAATTACCGTGTCACTTTTGTGACTCTGAAAAAAGTGACATACTACATAATAGGAATATGGGAATTCCATTGGAAAAAATCGGTTACGGTAATTAGATGTAGATCTATAGGACATTTTGAGAATGACCGAGTTGTTGGATTCACTGATGTATCGTTAGGACAGCAGTACAGCATCAGCAGTAAGTAGGTAAGTAGGTACATTAAACGAATACAACGTGTGCGGACATCTTTCATTAAATTTGTCACAGTGGCGAAATTGAGAGGCAGTGACATACCCTAAGTAGTTATGAATTTAGAACTTTCTCTTTATAAATTAAATTAAATTCCTGGATATGTGCAAAATTTTGCCTCAGGAAGAGTTGACCTATACCTACGTTATTCTAATTAGAACTGACCTTTGCAAGAGCCATCCTTCTGCTTCCGAAACCCGACGCGGCACAAGCACCGAATGATGCCCTCGCTGTCGTCACAATCCTGGTTGTCCTTGCAGGAGCCGGGCCCGCACCGCCGCGGTGCCGCCGTGGTGGTCGTTGTTGGGGCTGGTGTTGTCGTCGTCTTTGTTGCAGCTGCCTGAAATATTTGAAATTTTAGTGTGAGCTAAAAAAAAGGGTAGTTACAAAGGCGTACTTTCTACGTACATACTTTACATAAGGGGCAGTTTCAAGGTAGCAACTATTACTGATAAAGTAATCGAATAAAGCCTGAGGTGGCACGGTCATGTAATCCGAAGACCTGAAGACCATGTCGTGAAAAAGTGCATTTCCATGGCTGTGCATGGAAGAGGGAGGGGTAGGGCGCAAACAACCTGGATGACGAATGTTCAGAAAGACATGACAGAGCTCGGTCTAGTCCACGACGACGTAAGCGTAGCAAGTGGCGCCTTAAGATTAAGAAAGCCAACCCAGAGTGTCTAACGGGAAGTGGCGAGGAGAAAGAAGAAGATAACTGTGAGCTAAAAACTTCATAACAATATCATACTTACATAACTTAAGCAAAAAGGTGTTGTTCCGTTTGAGGCCATGAGGGGTTATCAGAAAAATATCTTTTGCGTTTTTTACGGCTGGTAATCTGGATTGGTAACTACTAATTACTACCTATAATAAAGATCTTCGCGCAAGAGATAACTGCACACGATTTTTGAAAATTTTCCGAATGAAAAATGGAAAGATCTTGCGAGACGCGAAATTGCCATTGGCATTATTGTTTAAGTATTACAAACTATTAAAAGCCACACTCCTAACACTTCTGTTTTCTCTGCTCTTGTGATTCTACGAGTATACAAGACGTATTTACTATGCGGGAACATAAATGAGATATGAACTTACAACGCAGCACTTGTAATAAGTGCTCTTCCTCAGATAAGAGGCACTAATGGAGTCCGCTCCGGGTGGGTCTCCGCAGGCCTCCACACCCTGGGACTCGCCTGTCAGCTCCCCGAACTTACACTCCTCGCAGCATGTCTGAAATTTTGTTAATAGGTACACATTAGTACATTATTGACGTCAGCATTAAGAATCAATCTTCAAGCAAGAAACATCAATCGAGTTCGAACTTCAACTGAAAGCATAGCTGGCTATAGGGGGTGAAGCGATCCCATATCATGGGTGTAATAATATTGAACGCTATATATCACACGTGAAGTCCTCTGACCGATATAGAGGGCAGCGGGGGTCGACGGTTACGCGACGTCCGAATGTTTGTGTATAGTAGTAATAAACAGAAATCTGAATCACGGCTATTCTTCATTAGTATTTCAATGCAACAGTCAAAACAAAGATAAATTACCTTTCCGATATCTGAGCTTGGTACACTACATCGTTTGGTAGCAGCATACTTGGCCCCGTCATCACAATCGTCCTTTTGTCTGCGACGAAAAAAAAACATTTTTTATTAGATACAATGTTCTGACATCGTCCAATTCGTAATGTGACGTAATATCCGATCTAGTCCGGCGTATCGGAGGGAGTCTTATCTATCTCATCATATGGCGATTGGCGGTCTCTTTAGACCTTTTGACCTTTGTCAACAGTCTGAATATTATGTGTAGCTACTGTGAACTGTTTTTGGCAGCAGTTCACCACTCTAGCTTTGCAGACAAGCTCTTGCTCTGGCGCGATATATCCCAGTGTCCCCAAGGCTACGAATTCCCAAATTGATGACAGGAACAGGGCGAAATCCGCGCAATGTATGGAGCATTTATGTCTGCTACGTTGCGGTTCAAAGGTCTAACAAGTACCTGAAGTGTTCTTGGCAGCAACTCGCCACGCTAGCTTTGCAGGCAAGCTCCTGTTCCGGCTCAATATACTCCGGCACGCCCAGGGTCCCGCAATCCCGAGCTGATGATAGGGACACTGCAGAATCCGCGCCGTGTGTGCAGCATACCTCTGTCACATCATCTGCACCTTCAGCGTAATCTGTGAAATAGTAAAATTGCCATTCTTTTATATATCATCATTATCAGCCTATATCAGTCCACTGCTGGACAAAGGGCTCTCCTATTTTGTCAGCCTCCGTAGCCTAGTTGGTAGTGAGTGTAGTGACCCTGCCTACGAAGCTGGAGGTTTCGGGTTCGAATCCCGGCGAGGGCATTCTTTGTGTATTTATTTATCACAAATGTTTGTTCCTCGGTCATGGCTGTCTATGTATTTAAGTATCTATATGTATCTATCTATTCTATATGTATATCGTCGCTTGGTACCCACATCACAAGCCTTAATTGAGCTTACCGTGGGACTAGGTCGATTTGTGTAAGATGTCCCAAGATATTTATTTATTTATTTTATTACCTATGCGTATGGACGCATTAGGAGGTAAATAACTATAACCGCCAGGCTGGGCAAGTGGGTGCGCGATCGCAGTAGAGTATATATGCTGATGCTTCTGTCCATCAATCTTCAATAAGCTAGTGACACTTCAATCCCACTACCGGGAGTAAAGCCAAAAATGCTTTGGAAAGTAAAGGCGCGTGAGATGTAGGGTACTAATCAATTGGAACCCTAGGTCACTCTCATCACATCATCACACACTCATCATGTCAAAATGAAAACTAGTTGAATTGTCTTACAAATTGATAGATAACGTTACGTTGACATGGTTCCTGAGAGGCCTAGGTTTTGGTTGAGTGTACTTGCTGCCTGATGCCACGACACAGACTCTATGAGTCTATGACAGAAGAAATAGCTTCCTTGAAATGGGACCAAAGAGCATAAAACAGACAGAATGGTAAACATTTTTGGAGGCACCTCTATGATTGATTTTGTTTAAGAAGAAGAGGGTAGTAGATTATGTAGAGTCTCCTCTTCCTACTCCATAAATATTAAACGAAGACACGAGAATAGTACTTATGGCGTCATGCTACAAACAGTACTGCACTTAGATTGGATAATCTCGATAACGGACACCTACTGCTCTATTTTGAGCCTAGCTTTGCGGGTCTTGTCAACAAGAGATCTTTATGATGATTGGTGAGTAGGTATAAAGCCCATTCATTCTAGTTGTCTTATCTAGTAAACAATTTTGTAACCTAAACGTTCGCCTTTTTCTATTCATCATCATCATCATCATCAGCCTATGATAGTCCACTGCTGGACGTAGGCCTCTCCTATTAACTATGCGTATAGATGCATTAGGAGGTAAATGCCCATAATCGCCACGCTGGGCAAGCGGATTGGCGATCGCAGTAATGTGTGCACTATGATGACGCTGCTGCCCATCATCAATCTTTTATGAAATCACTAATGTGTGTCAGTGACACTTCAATCCCTTAGTCGACTCTTACGACACCCGCAGGAGGAGTTGGGGTGGTGACAAATGCATTCTTACTGCCGTCACCACACGGCCCTTTTTCTATTGCAAACTGCTATTTATTTT
>JALPQI010005674.1:0-55429 GCA_025490895.1 Thaumatotibia leucotreta
TGGAAAATATATTACTTTAAAACTATTTTTTGCTATTATCTCAAAATCGACTTTTGTCAGTTACTGTGGGTTTAGGAATTGCACGGCAGAGTTGGCAAAAAAGTACTTAAATTCAAGTGTTATTAAAAGGACTACTTAAGTTGGCAAAAAATTACACGTCATATTGGATAGGGGGGGGGGTCCAGAAAATACATATCACCAAAGATCACCATGGGGGATGGGGGGGTCTAAAACAGGCCAAAATCGTATGTCGTGATTAATGGACAAGCCCTAACGGGTAAGATGGTGGTAGCTAACCGGGTCCACCAGGATAGCTACCACAGTCTTACCCGTTAACGGTGGTGGTGGTGGTGGTGGTCCCATCACCAGCAAAATTGGAGCTCCACCAGTACCAGCAGTAGCACCAGCAGTATTCGAGTCGCGAGGCGTGAACGCAGGCTCAGTGTTTGATGATGGAGACCTAGGCTCTCCGAAACATGTCGCGCGTAGTGACTAAAGACACGTGAGTTTAACCGTTTAATTATAGGTACAGTTCTAGTGCAAAATGCTTTCGCTTCGGCTTTTCACCGAAACCACCGAATTAATCTCCCTGTCTCAATTAGCTTCAGTGCAATATATACTGAAGTTCATTGTGACAGCAATATGAATTTGGATGTTTCCGTGAAAAGCCGAAGAGTACATCTGTACTCGTAGGTATTTATAGTTATTCTTAGAATTGGCGTACTACCTACCCATCACAACATCATCAGCCTATCCTAGACATTTTTTTAAGTTGCAAACATACCACAAATAATGATTCCGTTGCAGCTATTGAGGCTCCCAGGTAAAAGTGTTGGTCTGGGCTGAGAGCTGAAAATAAAAATGTTGATTTATCTCCCAAACTGACAACATTCTCTTTCAATTTAAGGATTATTACGCTATATTTTAAAGACAAACGGGTCTTAATCGCATAAACTTACGTTTAATTATATCCTGACGTTTCGGGCATGACATCGGAATTTTAATCAAAATGAGGGGCAAGGAATCTCGTCCGCGTGGAATCCCGTGATTTACAAATGTAAGCGTGGTGAAACATCTATTTTAAAGCCATTGGATGTGCTGAGTTTTGTGTGTACTAGTGACAACCCTAGCCTAGAAGTGAATAATCAAGATCAAGTGCGGGTAGTTCGAAAAACCCGCGCAGCTCGAAGGTGTTGATACATTCTCTCGCCAGTCTGCCTGCGACCACGGGTGTAACGTCATGCCCGAAACGTCAGGATATAATTAAACGTAAGTTTACGCGATTAAGACCCGTTCGTCTTTAAAATGTGAGTGATAATCGTGAAAGTTTAAATCAATATTATATTATTACGCTATACTTCTAGGAAACGACGATTGCGACATTTGATTTGAGTTATGTGGCGTCATGTCGTAACAAATGTACTTACCATATAAAAAATCAACTGCGAAAGATTCTGGTTGTCAAGGGAGTCGGGTTCGGATCCCGTGACAACCAGAGTCTTTCGCAGTATTGTAAAAAAGATCATCAATTTCTAATCATTTCTAATAAAAGGAATGTTAGTTGACAATCGCTTGGGGTAGGCATTTCTACCTGTGACCCTGGTGGCGAGCGGACAAGTGCAAACTGGACATTCGGAATCCGTAATTATCGTATTATTTATATTTCCCAATCCCTACACAAGAGACAGGGCGTCACAAGTTACATACTGAAAGTCCTAATCCTTAGCAATATTATGCGAAGATCAATACAAAGAGCTTTACACGAGAATATAGTTTTGCGAAACATCTGTGTATTATTAATCGCAAAATGGGCCAGTGACCATTGTTCTCAATTAAATGTTATCATCATCATCATCATAATTTCAGCCAATGGACGTGCACTGCTGAATACAGGCCTTCCCATTGGACCTTCACATACACCGATTGAAAGCGACCTGCATCCAGTGTCTCCCAGCGATCTTCATAAGATCGTTCTTCTGTCCATCTCGTGGGTGGACGTCCTACACTGCGTTTGCCATACCGTGGTCTCCATTCGAGCACTTTTCGCCCCCTTCGGCCTTCGCGTGCAATGTGGGGAAATCTTATCAATGATTGTTATTATGTACATAAAGGTACTTACTTCGATTGTAAGCGATGTTCAAAGCAGCGAAGTCTATGTCGAGCGGAGCACAGCTCCTGTCTCCTTTAAGAATCCTTTGTATGGAGCCGAGGAAGACCCGACCAGTTTGGTCGTAAAGAGGTGCGCCGATCACTGTAAGTTTTGTTTTAGATGGTATATGGTGTAACCGTTAAATAAATATCATGGTATAATCTCACACAAGTCAAATTATTTTTACAGTAGTTCAATAAAGCTTCAGATCACATCATCAGTCCACCTCAGTAAACTGATGGACACAGGAGGTAAATACCCATGATCGCCACTCTGGGCCAGTGGCGTATCTAGGGGGGGGCAGAGGGGGCTCGTGCCCCGGGCGCCAAATCAGAGGAGGCGCCAAATCGGCCAAAATTTTTGATATACTTTTGCATAATTTATACATATGAAAAATGAAAATACATAAAATGCTAGGACTGGTACATTTTCCCCGGGCGTCAAATTAGGAGGGGCGCCAAATTGGCAAAATATTTTGATTTTACTGTGCATAATTTACATATGAAGAAAATCTGTAGGTATGCATAAATTTTAGAAAGGTACATTTTGCCCGGGCGCCAAATTAGGGTGGGCGCCAAATCGGCTAACATTTTTGATTTCCTTGTACATAATCCACACATACTTAAAGAAAATCTTTATGCGTAATTTAAAAAAAAATGCTTG
The DNA here is from genome assembly GCA_025490895.1 of Thaumatotibia leucotreta. Classification (NCBI taxonomy): domain Eukaryota; kingdom Metazoa; phylum Arthropoda; class Insecta; order Lepidoptera; family Tortricidae; genus Thaumatotibia; species Thaumatotibia leucotreta. The sequence continues at coordinate 2,813 of JALPQI010005674.1, forward strand.
ATTGGTACATTTTTCACGGGCGCAATATCAGGGGGGGCTCCAAACTAGCCATTTTTTTTTAATTTCCTTATGCATAATTTAGGTACTTACACAAAAAGAAATTAAATTAGGGTGAGGCGCCAAATCGGTCAACATTTTTGATTTCCTTGTGCATAATCAACACATGAAGAAAATCTTTATGCGTAATTAAAAAAAATGCTATTGGTACATTTTCCACGGGCGCAATATCAGGGGGGGGGGCTCCTAACCAGCCAAAATTTTTTATTTCCTTATGCATAATGTACACCTAAAGAAATCAAAAATGTTTACTTATGCCTTAATTCACAAAATGCTACATTACGACACAAGTGCGAAAAACATGTCTCGTTTGCACGTGTCTCATACGACGTTTTTTAGTACAGATTGCCCTCCGAAGTTTTGGACCTGACGTAAAATGACACACTTCTCGCACTAGAGCCTAAAAACGGCACCATCTGTACTAAAAAGATCAATTTTAAAACTTTATTTCAGAAAGTCCGTACTGTATTTTTTTGTCGTTTTCTTTCTTTAGATTTCACTTTTGTTTCTTTTAATCGCGTAATGCCTTATTTGCAGAAATTTTATACCAAACCTATGGAAACAAGTTTATATGACCAGGATCCTATATGTACATGTAGTACTTATTAGCTTCGAACAAAGGCTATATTCGGATTTTCATACATTTGCGACCTTTGATTGTAGGGAATGGATTTTTGTATGGTAAGCCTACCCCTAATGGCGTCTATTATTGTGACCAACTTTCATCTTCTTATGTTTGAAAACGGAACCCTTTATAGTTTCGCCATGTCCGTCTGTCCGTCTGTCCGCAGCATAGCTCAGTGTCCTATTAGAGACCTATTCAATCTCTAAAAAGAAATAATGAGGGCCTTGAGAGAAAGTTTTTTTTTCTAAAGTCAATATTTTCGGAGATAATCGCTCCAGAAGAAAAAAAATTGTGTACCTCCCCCCTCTAACTTTTGATCCGTGTGTCCAAATAATATGAAAAAAAAATCTTGAATCACTGTGCTTATAGAATACTTTAAAATAAAACTATTTTGAACATAATCGGCTCAGCAGTTTTTGAATAACTACGTAACCCTACCTACACTGAACATGGCCCAACATGCTCTTGGCCGGTTTTTTCTTATTAACTAAGACTCATCTTTACAGAAAATATTAATATCACTTGTTTAAATAAAAGAAGGAAATGAAAGGAATCGAAAAGTTCAAACTTTTTTTACCTATACTACGAGGTACTTCACACTAAAAACTACCTACTACTAATTCCTAAATTAGTTTTGTTATCAATCATTCACGTTAGTTGTATATAGATAAAATCACTGGCCGCTGGCCATCTAAAGTCACTAAATGTCTTGTTAGTATATACACAGACTAGACGTGTGCGCCGCGCCGGCGTCACGCCGCCGCCGACCTTTTTTGCCACGCCGCCGCCGCCGACTAATGGTCGGCGTGAAATCGGCGTGGCCTTGACTGAATAACAGAGTTATTTCTTATGGGCTAAATACTACACACTAAGCTTCGTATTTGCTTTATGTATTTATATAATGCTCTTATGTAGGGAATTGACTGTCAACCTATTAGTCGCTTTCGAGTATTATCACTCATTGTCATTACCCGTAGGTTCTTACGCCGCGGCGACGACATCGGTCTAAGGCGGCCGGCTTAGCGGAAAACGTATGGTGCTCCCTCTTGTACCCATATCGGCAACCCGCTCCAACTCATGGATTCGCTCGCCGCTGGTCGCCTTAGACCAATGTCGTGGCCGGGGCATTAGGCTCGATAACATCCAGCCTCCTGAACAAGAGACCTGGAATGTACTACAGTATCTTCAGCGCTAGCAAGTAGACTACTCTACATTGCGTTGATAACCGATTTCTGGGGGTTGTGACTTATCAACTCATCAATTTCTCTTTCACGATCTTCCACCAACCACTCCAATCTTCCGCAGCGTGGATCGCTTCAGCAAGCCGAAAGTTGAGTGAGGTGCGTATCTGATCTCTCCATCACATGGGGCTCCTTCCTCTCGACCTTTTCTTTCCAATCTTTCTTGTAGCAATAAGTTTTTGGAGGTCTTCTCCAGGTTTGCGGGCTATGTGTCCAAAGAACAACAAACCAACAAACAATAGAACAAGTAAGCCAAATAGGCTCAAACCATGAACTTTTAAATGCAATTCAGTTTAGGTTCAGTTAGCCAATTTTTGATAGTTATTCTATGCAACTGACACATCGCGATTCAGTTTAGGTCCTAAACATTAGGAGATCGTGGTAGCCCCCTAGTTCGTCTTAAAGACCGGTATTCGAAATCCAGACCATTGCAGCGACGATTAAGACAGGGAGATGTCTTGTCCCCAAAACTGTTTACTGTTGGTTTGGGAGACGTTTTCAAGACTTTGGACTGGAATGGGATGGGCTTGTCATCAACTTCGGTTCGCCGACTATAAAGTTATATTGGCTAAAACCATGAATAACCACCCAATGAGTACGAGTGAGGCGAGCTGGCGCGCCTCTGTGCAGCCCTAAGTGGAGTTCGGCTTTCGACCTTCGCAAGGGATCGAAACGAATCGGAGGGCCACAGAGTGTCACACTAAACCATTGTGTAGCATGGGAGTGCTAGGCTCTGGCAGCTCGGCCTTCAGCCTCGTCACCTGGCGTGCCTCTGTGGGAAGCTCCAGGTCTTCACCCTTACGCGAAACTGGGTCTTCGCTATCTATTTAGATACAGAGACGTGTTTGCGCGCCTCTAAGTGAGATGGGTCTGCGGCCTTCGTTGGCATTAAGACGGTTGGGAAGCGTAATTGTATCGAAGAGCACTGAAATCGTGATACCCCGGGCCTTCGGCCTTCGTGGGTTTGAAGCCTCGCCATCGGGTCTTCGGCCCTCAGGTTTGGCTTATTTAGATACTAGGGCAGATAATAGATCTTATTGTGATTAAGAACGTTAAAACTTTTAAAAGTTTAAATGGAGAATTTTGAAGTTGTAAAACATGGTTATCATTTTTTTTTTGCATATTCAAATGTAGTTAAAATGTAAACTGAACAACTTTTATTTCAGCGTTAAATCTAGATAAGGCAAAACACTATAACTTAATGAAAACAAAACAAGCCTGAGAAGAAGCATCTAGCGGGCCAGCAAGACGGTGGCAACTGACAGGTTACTGCTGGTCTCCTGTTCGTTGCCGCTGCGATTTGGACTCTACTTTTCACTTACGATGTGGAGTGGAGCCACTTTGTTGTGCCAATATTTAAAAAAACCATTCATGTATTTGCAATGGATCCGCATTATGCGAAGTATCCGGATCCGTTGATTTTCCATATCCACATTATCCGAATCCTGAAAATCGACGGATGTTGCAAACCCTAGTTGAGAGCCGCAGAACTGGAAACACCAACGTAACTCAAAAAATCTATGAACTGAAGTGGCAGTGGGCTGGACATACATTACTCGCAAAACTACCGGTGGGGCAAGTGATTTTTTAGTGGCAAGCATAATACTGGTCGACGCAGCATAGGATGCCTCCCAATATGATGGACCGATCACCTGGTAAAGATAGGTGGAATCCAATGGACGTGAGGTGCGCCCTATTTATCCTTATGGCATGCTATGATAGGGGATTTGGGAGACGTAATGTGAATAGGGCTAGTCTAACTAAACCCAGTTAGATACTGTTGACAATATTATGTTAGGACATGGTGGGAAGCGAAAACTGATATCTACTGATCCGATGTTGGATAAGGTGGTCAGTGGTGGTGTCTGATAAACATTTATATTGTATTTATCTAAACTATGACAAAGATACTATCAAATTCCGCTTTTTTATTCATGTGACCTTGACGCCGATTTCACGCCGAAATCACGCCGCCGCCGCCGACTTTTCAGCAAACGCCGCCGCCGACCATTTTTAGATCGGCGCACACGTCTAACACAGACATTGTAGTTGAGGTAACAAATATAAAAAAGATATAGTCGAATTGAGAACCTCCTCCTTTTTTGAAGTCGGATGAAAATCAACTATTTTCCTGCCTAGTAGGTTGAATTTTGGAAAATATTACGAAATCCTAAAAGTGAGCCTTTTAAGTGTTCCGTACTAACTAGGAACCCTTTAAGTTCAGATAAGGGGGGGGGGGGCGCAAATTTGACGCCTGCCCCGGGCGCCTTTTACCCTAGCTACGCCCCTGCTCTGGGCATGCAGGTTGGCCACTATAGTGCTACTGCCCACCATCTCTTCAATAAAATAATGGACTCAGTGACACTTTAATCCCTTAGTCGACTCTTACGACACCCACGGGAAGATTTGGGGAGATGACAAATATTCTTACTGCCATCATCCCGCCCCAATATCTTCTGTCCGATTGTAATTTTGTCGTTTTCATTTTAAATCTGACTCGACTGTCTTTTTCCCTAATTTCATTATGAAAGTAATTTATCGTTTGAAAATATGGACAAAACCGAACGAACGTAAAAGTAAGAGGAAAATTGATGACATATGTGTCTCTAAAAAAATATAGTAAATTCACTAACCAAGCGTAGCATTATCTCCGGCCTGATAACTCATGCTGAATCCGAAGCTGATGTTGTTGCTGCCGTCGGCGGGAGTTATGGTGATCGAAGACTTCTCGTGGAAGAATACCGCCTCGACACTTGAGCATAGGAGAAGCCAACTTACGGCTGGCAACATGACTCTGAAATAAATAAGGAATAATCTGAATAATATCTTGTGATCGAGCTTTACGAGTAGGCGCTGGTCTCACCGCGAGCTACTAAGCTATGAACTTTCGGCTATAAACACGAACAAAAGATACGCATTACCGTTCCCGTGTAAATAAAAGAGACACTGCGATACTCGCCCGGCGGTATTAGCTGATACCTAGCTGGGCGAGTGTCGCCGTGACTCTTTTTTTTGCACGGGAGTGCGTATCTTTTGTTCTTTAGAGTGTTTATAGCCGATAGTTCATAGCTTAGTAGCTCGTGATGAGACCAGTGCCTTAGGAACTGAATATACGAGGTTCCTGAAAAAAACAGCATCCAAATTATCTTCCAAATAGGATAAGCCATACTGTACGTGTACATAGTTCAAATATCAATCATTCGAGCAGTGTGGAAGACTAAGCAGGAGTTCTCCATATCTTTACTGCCACTAGGCGGCGCTACGTAGGCGTTGGTCCAAATAGCTGTCAGATTCATACTGTTCATAGGCACTGGACATAAAATATCGAAATTCTATTGTATTTGGAAGTTTATTGATTTTGTAATGTATTACGATCAGTAAACGGTCCTCGAACTGAAGATTGCGCTCTAACCAGGAGGGCAAAGTCACTGGTACCTACTAAAAAAATTACTAGAACTTTGTTCATTTCATGGGAATTTACTTAGAACTATTTTTTATTTATTTTATAAATCAATATTCCTAAAGTATTGGTTGCAGAAGAGTACGATTTTGTACCGTTTGGCGTAGAAACTTTAGGTTCATGGGGCCCCAGCGCACGCAAATTGTTTGCTGAGATCGCGAAACGTCTGGTTGATGTAACTAAGGACCGAAGAGCTGGCGACTTCCTCGCACAACGCATCAGTATTGCGATACAGCGAGGAAATGCCGCCAGCATCCTCGGTACAATGCCACAAGGGCCAATATTAGATATAGGTTAGGTTAAGTAGATTAGTTAGATTTAATCTATGTACATAAATTGTAGTTTTGAAAATAAATATATAAAAAAAAGAATAAATAAACTTAAAAAAATTAAAAAAATTAAATATGCACATTTATTTTGACAGTTCGCTGGACCTCACGCGCAGTGCTACCATCTCACCGACCCATAGTGACAGAAAAAGTATCAAAAACCCTTTTTATTCCACTTCTGATTTATTTGTTTATTTCCCCAATAAGGAAAAGTTTCTGAGGCAGTTCGAAACGGGCCATCCATAAAAGAAAACTTTTTTCCTGGTTACATTTTGATACAAAATGTGCCCTTGAACTACTACTAATTCTGTTACACATTGATGACCCTGTTAAAGTTGCAAGGCTGCCATATCAACATTGAAGGCAAAACGTAATGTATTCATCCGCAATAATGTAATAAATATCTACCTAGGCATGCAATATAAGAAGTACTTGTAGTAGGCATGTAATATAAGTGAGTAGAAATGCAGAAAACAGTAAAAAAAGTGGTCTACCACTTTTCGACATTTTATAACTAAATAAAGTTGAGGTAGAGGGGGTCAAATCTATAATAGTGCCTGTTTCCATTTTTTATTTAACAGAACAATGATTTTTTACAGCTTACTACTTTCCAACTTTACGAAGACAATGCCAAAAATGTTGATACCTATTGTCGTAAATATACACGAGTGATTTTTACGTTATTGATTAGTAGCAAAATGCACACCCGTAACATAAAAAAAATGTGTTTAGTAACCCTAACCACCAGCAGCTTAGGCCCTATCTAGCTAGGCCTTTATCTAGCCTAAGAGATTAATGAAATAAAGATAATAATATTAGAATATAATTTAAAAACGGACATCGTACTTACAGCTTCCTCGTCTGGCAATCGTGTAATGGCAATGTCGACTGTAAATACCGAATATGAGGAAAAACAGATTTACGAGTAATAATATTGCTATAATATTGCTTCATTATATAAATAGACTTCATTATTTTCTACCATATTAAGGTGGATTTAAACCAAACAAGCGAATGCTCATTTTATCCCCCACTCTACGAAATCAACGAATTTCGACGAATCACGTTTTGTGTAACGAACGAATTTCGTAGAGTGGGAGATAGGATGAGCATTCGCTCGTTTGGTCTAAATCCACCTTTAGAATATGCTCACAGATTGATTTAGATGTATAAAGTAACCATATCATGCCAACCGTGTGTTATACCTAGATCGATGTATATATGATAATTTGATAAACTATTTTTTAACTTTGTTTCAATTCGTAAAATCAAACAGTCCACTCCATCCTACAGCTACAAATCATGAAACAGAGCCAAATTAAATGAACGGTATCTGCTAACTTAAATACCTACCCGTGAACCCCTTTTTTAAGGAAAACAAATTTTCTGTATCAACTCAGCGAAAACCCATATGTGGTATAGCAATATCTGATATAAATGGTTAAAACAATTTTCAAGAGTTTACTCTTTGGGAAAAAATAATTTTAACTGTGACGTCTGTGTTTGTGATACGTAAATCCTAATTACTTCATTCGCTTACTTTTTTCTTTTTTTGAGATGTTTAAATTTATCCACGGTTAACCGTACACTGAAAACCGTCAAAACTAGTTTAAGTAGTTCTAGGTAATAGTTTTTACTTTTTAAACGCCGTCAAAGTTTCATTGTGCGTGGCCAATATAAAATTAAAGCTTCCGTATGAATGGAACTAATTTTTACATCACAAAAACTAAATCAGCTTTGTCTTATTTATCAGACTCCGGTGGTTTAAAGGTTAACCAGGGTACTTTATAAAAACGGGTTTGATCTGGAGAATTATATTATAAGGTCCTAATTTATTAGATACAGATATTTTTACAGCTGATAGTACTCAGTCTCTAGAGTATATTAAACCGTGAAACATTATAGCTTTTACGATGTTTTTTTGGAGAAAACGGAAAAACAAATTTGCTACGTAAAAACACCCTGTTTTTGTGATTATTAAATGAAAACTCATTGAACAGATTCTAGTACCTCTTTTACGTACCACTTAACTGGAACTGGCCACTTCACGTCGATAAATGAAATATTTGATTGTCAATGTCATGTTATTTTCCGTTGGATTGTGTCGTTTGATGACATGACAGACAGTGTTATTGTGACATGCACATGATGATTTTTTTTAGACGAAATTAATTATAATTATTTTCTTTGTTAGGAAAATGAAATCAAAAAAGTTACATGAAAAGATTTCTTAATTTATATTTAAAGTTAATTATTTTAATGTAAAGTATCATGTGTTAAAATATCTGCAACTAATAAATTAGGACCTTATATAATAATGCAAACTGCATTTTGCATCAATGCTAAACCTGTAAAACGATTAAATAAGTGATTAATGTTAATGATATAAAATATTTTAAAAATAAAAATAAAACCGCCTTCAAAGATTCGCCCGAACTAAAAAGTTAAAAATAATTTTGGTTCCTACTTCTTAAGATTTCCAAACCTTTGAACCTTTTACCCTATTCATTGAAATAAAACATTATGGCTAGGTACCCTACAGATTTCTTAGAAGTCGGTGCCAAGCCGAATACGTTCATAGGTATATATTAGATAAAGCTTTGTAACTTACTGTCACTCCGATTACGCTTTTATCAACAGAATGGTCTGCCTCAGTCATTTTCATGAAAGCATAACCGGAGTGACAGTAAGTTACAAAACTTACAAAGCTCTATCAAATACATATAAGTACTCGCGAAGTGAACATATTTGGCTTGGCACCGACTTCTAAGAAATCTGTAGGGTACCTAGCCATAATGTTTTATTTCAATGAATAGGGTAAAAGGTTCAAAGGTTTGGAAATCTTAAGAAGTAGGAACCAAAATTATTTTTAACTTTTTAGTTCGGGCGAATCTTTGAAGGCGGTTTTATTTTTATTTTTAAAATATTTTATTTTTTGCTTTTTAGTAGTGTAAATATAAAATCGTTATTCAGTATGCTCTAAATACTTATAATTAGAATGTACTGCACTGTAGTAGGCCATAAAACCTGAACTGGCGAACTTATATGAATACAAAAACAATTTCAAAGGTAACAGACTTAGCATGCCAATATTATTTAAAGAATCACTAACCGCTAACCGACATGTCATAACTACTAAGCAAACACTTGAATAGATCTCGAAAATGTATGACATTTGTTATAAACAAAGAATGATCCTCCAACCCCTAATCGTTAAGGAGTTATTCCTTTCATCATCAGCTCACCAACATGAGACTATGACCACCTAAAGGCAAATACTCGAATAGCCTCCAAAATATATGAAATATGTTATATTTAAAGAATTATCCCCCAACTCCTAATGTCCAAGGAGTTGTACCTTACATCATCAGCTCACCAACATGAAAGGATGACCACCTAAAGGCAAATACTCAAATAGCTTCCAAAATACACGAAATATGTTATACTTAAAGAATTATCCCCCAACTCCTAATTGCTAAAGAGTTGTACCTTCCATCATCAGATCACCAACTTAAGATGTTCATGACTAGATGCAAATACTTGATTAGTCTTCGAAAATAAATGAAAAATGTCATGTGTGCCTACAACATTTGAAGAGTTCCCTCGTTTTCTCCAGGATCCCATCATCAGATCTGGATTCGGTGACAATGGGACCAACTAGAAGGTATACCCTTTCAAACAAAAAAAGAATATTTCAAATCGGTCCACGCGTCTTTGAGTAATCGGGGAACATACATAAAAAAAAAAAAAAGATTTCGACGAATTGTAAACCTCCTCCTTTTTGAAGTCGGTTAAAAACTATTGATAATTTGAAATAGGTACCAATGACATTAGACAATAATGGCATCGAATTTAGTATGTATCACTTTCATACTTATGATATAAGTTATGATGTTACGTGAAAAACCATGACCAAACGTGTCTTTACCACGAGTTGTCGGCTAACAGCATCGACTGTGTAATTTACCTTCAATCTTTCTCCCTCGCGCAACACTGCGAGTACGAGAGGGATAAACAGTAGGCTCGCCACGAGTTGCCGGAGTTGCCGCTGTTAGATTAAGGTGCAGTGGGTTCATCGAACCCAGTTTTTGAACAGTTATTGCGCGTTAGTTAATAATAATATGGGTTATAATCTAGAGGATTTTCTTTATACAGGGTGTTCCACGAGCCACTGAAAACCTTGAACGGGGTGATTCGGTAGGTTATATTGAATAACTTTTACTATGGAGCTAACCCAGAAATCTCAAAAAAAAATTGCCTTTTTAACCGACTTCAAAAAGGAGGAGGTTTACAATTCGTCGAAATCTTTTTTTTTTTTTTATGTATGTTCCCCGATTACTCGAAGACGCGTGGACCGATTTGAAATATTCTTTTTTTGTTTGAAAGGGTATACCTTCTAGTTGGTCCCATTGTCACCGAATCTAGATCTGATGATGGGATCCTGGAGAAATCGAGGGAACTCTTCAAATGTTGTAGGCACACATGACATTTTTCATTTATTTTCGAAGACTAATCAAGTATTTGCATCTAGTCATGAACATCTTAAGTTGGTGATCTGATGATGGAAGGTACAACTCTTTAGCAATTAGGAGTTGGGGGATAATTCTTTAAGTATCACATATTTCGTGTATTTTGGAAGCTATTTGAGTATTTGCCTTTAGGTGGTCATCCTTTCATGTCGGTGAGCTGATGATGTAAGGTACAACTCCTTGGAGATTAGGAGTTGGGGGATAATTCTTTAAATATAACATATTTCATATATTTTGGAGGCTATTCGAGTATTTGCCTTTAGGTGGTCATAGTCTCATGTTGGTGAGCTGATGATGAAAGGAATAACTCCTTAACGATTAGGGGTTGGAGGATCATTCTTTGTATACAACAAATGTCATACATTTTCGAGATCTATTCAAGTGTTTGCTTAGTAGTTATGACATGTCGGTTAGCGGTTAGTGATTCTTTAAATAATATTGGCATGCTAAGTCTGTTACCTTTGAAATTGTTTTTGTATTCATATAAGTTCGCCAGTTCAGGTTTTATGGCCTACTACAGTGCAGTACATTCTAATTATAAGTATTTAGAGCATACTGAATAACGATTTTATATTTACACTACTAAAAAGCAAAAAATAAAATATTTTAAAAATAAAAATAAAACCGCCTTCAAAAATTCGCCCGTACTAAAAAGTTAAAAATAATTTTGGTTCCTACTTCTTAGGATTTCCTACCCAAACCTTTAAACCTTTTACCCTATTCATTGAAATAAAACATTATGGCTAGGTACCCTACAGATTTCTTAGAAGTCGGTGCCAAGCCAAATATGTTCACTTTGCGAGTACTTTATGTATTTGATAGAGCTTTGTAACTTACTGTCACTCCGGTTATGCTTTCATGAAAATGACTGAGGCAGACCATTATGTTGATAAAAGCGTAATCGGAGTGACAGTAAGTTACAAAGCTCTATCTAATATATACCTATGAACGTATTCGGCTTGGCACCGACTTCTAAGAAATCTGTAGGGTACCTAGCCATAATGTTTTATTTCAATGAATAGGGTAAAAGGTTTAAAGGTTTGGGTAGGAAATCCTAAGAAGTAGGAACCAAAATTATTTTTAACTTTTTAGTACGGGCGAATTTTTGAAGGCGGTTTTATTTTTATTTTTAAAATATTTTTCATATAAAATGTCGTGATCAATCGGTCAAAATGTATGAAAAAGACAATTTTTTTTTAGATTTCGTGATTGGCCCCACATTAAAAGTTGTTCATTAATTTCATTATACCCTACTAAATCACCCCGTTCAAGGTTTTCAGTGGCTCGTGGAACACCCTGTATAATTATGCGATTCAAAACATGAATTAAAAATTATAAACATTAGATGTCATATACCAAAGAAAAAGCGACCAAGATCACCTAACTTCCGAGGTGGGGATCGTACCCACGTACTCAACTTTCGCGGCTGATGCCTGTACCCCTCGGCCACTCGGTCTTAGCAACCACCGGTCAATTTTCTCGGGTATTTGCAATCCCTTACAAGGCTAGGCGCCTTTGACTATTTTACATGAACAATTTGCATTTTTTTTACATGAATTAAAAACTTTCGCTCGATAGAAAAAAAATCGCAAACATAGGTCTGCCTGTGATAGTCCACTGCTGGACGTAGGCCTCTCCTATTAACTATGCGTATAGACGCAATAGGAGGTAAATGCCCATAATTGCCACGCCGGGCAAGAGGATTGGCGATCGCAGTAATGTGTCCACTATGATGACGCTGCTGCCCATCACCAATCTTTTATCAATTAATGGTCAGTGACACTTTGGTCCCTTAGTCGACTCTTACGACACCCGCAGGAGGAGTTGGGATTGTAACAAATGTATTCTTACTGCCGTCACCACACGGCGACTCTGCTTAAGAAGCTGGAATTTCCGGGTTCGAATCCCGGCGAGAGCATTATTTGCGTATTTATTTATCACAAATATTTGTTCCTTGGTCGTGGCTGTCTATGTAGGTATTTAATTATCTAAATATTATTATATCGTCGCTTCGGACCCACATCACAAGCCTTAATTGAGCTAACCGTGGGACTAGGTCGATATGTGTAAGATGTCCCAAGTTAATTATAAACCTTAACGTTCCTTTAATCTGGCCAACTCATAGTAAGAACTCGGGACCACCATAAGCCTACTGCATAGCCAAGTGGGTTATCAATATCATTACCATTGACAAAATTAATTGACTTATAGTCAGCCTTATTACAAAGAAATAATGTCTACAATCGGTAAACAAATTGAATCAAACCCACGTAAAACAGGGAACTTGACAGGAAGTCTATAATTATTGATGATTTGTACTGGTATATTTTCCTTAATTGGATTGCATATTTAGTTTGTTAGTTCGTTTGACAGCAGCAGAGGTGAGACATGTGGTGTAAGTTATCAATTTCGTTTAGTTCATTAGTGTTTGTTTGCTTGCTTTTAAGGTTAATCAATTTTGGAAAGCTAAAGGTTTAAGGGCAGAAATGTGGGGACCCTGACCTAGGACCAATAGAAACACGCAATATGTCTGAAAAGTTATTTTTCAGTAGGTACAGGCGGGTTACCATGACGTACTGATGCGATTCATTTTAGGCTCAGCGAAAGGGACAGAGATATACATACAGGGTGTTCGTTTCGATATGCTATAAATAAGACAGGTTACTTGGGACATTAATAGAAGTTGTCTGGTATACAGGCTTTTGGAAAATTCAATAATTTTTTATTTTTTTTGTTTTCATACATAATAAATGAAATGGTAAGTGTGAGAGAACCTTAAGGATAAAATAAAAGTTAATCTCAGGTAACTGACGGCACATGTCAAAATAAGTAACATTAGAATGTAATAAAGGTTGCAATACACATGGTCAGTGATTAAACTTATTTTTTTAATAACTCAATAACAGTAAGAGTTAAAACACTAGTTTCTTAGAGAAATTAGTTATATTTGACCTAAATAAGCTTCCGTTAAAGTTATAGCATATCAAGAAAAACACGCTGTATACAACTCGTATTAGCCCTGTCCCTTTCTCTCGACCTAAACTGAATCGCAACGTCATTGTAACCCCCCAGGTGATGCTTTCTACCCGCTATTACCCGGTTCATTTCTTGTCAGGTGAAAAACGTCGTACGTGTGTAGTTGTGAGAAAAAAAATTGGGGAGCCTTATGCGAGCTCTAAAAAGGTTGTGAAATTGTGCCGCGGTGGACAGGGCACATAGCATATAACTATGTATGTTATGTCAGTTTCATAACAACGCCGCCATAGAAATAGTTATAGAACTAGAGAAACAGGGCTATCTGGGGGGATACCATGACGTACTAATTCCATTCAGTTTAGGTTGAGGGAAAGGGACATTGATATACGACTCGTATAGCCTTGTCCCTTTCTCTCGACCTAATCTAAACCGCTTTAGTACGTCATGGTAACCACCCTGAAGGCATATAATTTTTACATGGTGATTTGGTACAGGCCAATTTGCTTTCCCTCCGTTCCAATTAAATATGTAGGTAGATACTTGATTGTGAACACTTTTTTTTATCAAACGGATATACTTAACCTAAGTTCGATCATCAGATCGGGGTCTGATGATGGGACTTGGAGGAATCAGTTGAAGTGTTGTTTTTTGACGATTGTTGTCTTAGACTGGCCATAGGATCAATAATTCGCTTATATTCGAACAGCGGCACAGTCGACGTCAAAGACATAATTACGGTTGAAGTGCCAAAAATATATTTACATGATATTATTGCAATGACATTAAGATCGTGTAAATATATTTTTGCACTTAAACCGTAATTACATCTTTGATGTCGACTGTACATAAATAAATAATAAAGTAAACAGAAACACTAACTTAAATAAACGAAATAGAGTTAAGGAAATAATTACTTCAATGATATTTTCCTCAGACAAAGTTGGATATGAAGCGGCTAATTTGAAAAACATAATTTATTATCCTTAACATTTAAAAGAGTTCAGATCGACATGTCAATACCGTATTCGGAAATAATGATAATGATTGATTACCTATTATTATTATTACCATTCTTCAGTTAAAAGTAAAAACAAGGTAAACAAATATGGCTGAATTTCCATAGCATTTGACGTCTTTGACACATATCATGAAACACGATTGCAGGCATATATGCCTGCTGATTAGTATCAATAATTTTAACAAAACATTTATGTGAACTTCAGGTTTAAGTTAAGTTGTTAATAAAATCAAGATTGTGTTCTGAAAGTGCGTAATTATGAAATAATGCAAGTTTGGAGGTTTGTTTATTTATTTTTTATTTTCTGCTGCCGAATAGTTATAATTCACAATCAAAGCGTAGGCATGCCAGCTGGCAGATGGTCGGACGATATAAAAAGACTGCAGCGGTGTTATTAACGCGTGTTTACTTTCTATCCATCCCACTCGTACTTGCGTATTGGCGCTAGCGACTAGTAACGGCTGCTCTAGTCATACCCATACATCATCATCATCATCAGCCTATGATAGTCCACTGCTGGACGTAGGCCTCTCCTATTAACTATGCGTATAGACGCATTAGGAGGTAATTGCCCACAATCGCCACGCTGGGCAAGCGGATTGGTGATCGCAGTAATGTGTCCACTATGATGACGCTGCTGCCCATCATCAATCTTTTATGAAATAACTAATGGTAAGTGACACTTCAATCCCTTAGTCGACTCTTACGACACCCGCAGGAGGAGTTGGGGTGGGGACAAATGTATTCTTTCTGCCGTCACCACACGGCCCACCAATGAGTTGGAAAGTAAAGAATAAGTTAGGTTTTACTCGATACGTAATGCATTCTATCGCCCTCGCACTGACATAATTATTGGATCGAGGGCGATCGCCTGCTTTACCCTTTTGTGGGTGGAAAAATTGCAAGAGACATACATCCTGCAGTGGAGTAAGAAGAAGGAGCAAGGAATAAAAATTGATTTAAAATTATAGAATTTTAAATCATTTTTTTTTATGTACAAGTAGTGTCACTATACATTACGTCTATAGGATTAGCTAGCAATGTGCAGGATGCAGAACATTCTCAAAATTGCAGGAATATACTAGGAAATTTCCGAGTAAGTACTCAGCGAGAATGTTTCCACGAGAACTTATAAAAACATGTTATAAAGAATATTGTTTTTCATAATTGAGTAAACAAGACATACAAATAGTTATACCTTAAAAGACATGTATTTACAGAGGTTTTGGCATGATTAGATAGCTTGTAAAATTTAAATAGCCGAGAAGATTCTCTACAGAAATTTCGCAATTTAGGAAACTTCTCCTCGGTACATTGCTAGGCTTAGCACATGGTTGGTGCGACAATGTTATGTCGCCGCGAGATAGACTATCCGTTCCTCTTCTAGTAATATAGTTAGTAAAAGACGGGAATCTTCTTGCAGCGCACCAATCATGTGCTAAGCGTGCTGACCTGACTGTTGACTGTAATGATGAACCATAAATTGCAGTGCTACGAGTACAATGCTGCTTGCTGGTCCAAGCCCTGGCGACCAGAGCCTCGTACTACCACGAGCCGTCCGTGACGGTCGTCCGACCACCCACGACGTTGATCAAAGACTCCTTCTTCGGATACAGCATTGCATTTCAAAAAAATAGGTATGTTTTAAGATTCTGTATTGAAAATGGCTAATGTATTCAAGTGATAATCAAACAGGGTCAGGTCCTGTATCAAGAGTGACGAAAGTTGAGTAGCAATTAACTCATAAGCACTAATTATATAGGAGGGCAGCAGTGGAGGAGATAAATTATAATCGAGCGTAGAATAAGTGAGATTTAATTAAATTATAAGATTACATTAGTGGCTTAAGCTAACGCGAAAGATATCGCGGTGTCCTATCAGATCCGATGTTAGGTATCAAAAAGGCTCAGAATGAGCTTGCACTTCCGTTTTGTGCATTCGGTCGGAGTTATTGCCAAATATCGATGACGATACGCGGCGCGGGCGCAGGGCGTCTGCATACAACGTTTTGTGACGAAAGCTTCATACGCAGCAACGATGACGCGACGCTGTGACGTATGATGACGTGGCCGTGCCGTGGTGCAGTGTGCGAGGTGTACCAGGTGCGTGCCTAACACCTCCCCTCTAAGTAGAGCAACTATTTGCTAGGTTTAGTGCAAATGTTGCGGCTTTTTGTAGCTCTATGTTTTCTGGCTTACTAATGTTGATTTTCTTCGTAGTTTGATATTTCTGATATAATATGAAAGCTGCTGTACTTGCTCCAAGTAATATAATAATGTATAATGGTATTGTGGTGTGGTAAAAACTTGAGGACAAAGCTTCGTTAATTTCGACAGGTTTTTCCATAGTTAGCTGCTGTTCGATAGCTTCGAGATTTTTCAGGTTAATGGAGTCCATTTTTAAGATAGCAATAGAATCTTCATGTTTACTCTCCAGAGGTATTGACATTATTCTCAGTGGTTGGCCGCGAAGTTTGTTGTTGATATTGACTATGGTAAATTGTGGAGTCTTTATAGAACAATGTTGTGGGATAGTTGCGACGTAGCTTCCTTTTAATGTAAGGTGTTGTTCTGTTTGACAGCTGGTCTTAACTTTGGTGGGAAGTGGAAATGTTATTGCATAATGCTGATCGTCCAGCTCTAGTAGAGCCTCCTTTGTCAGAGAGATAGGCGTGGTTTTACACGTTCCATCTATCTCCTGCGAGTGAATGAGTTTGTGAATACAGTCCTGTTCGGTGCGTATTTGGTGGCTGAGTTTTTGCTCGCAGATGTACCAGTCGCCGGATTTGGGGCATTCTGCCTCCATGTACACATATTCTATAGAGTTGGTTGCTATGAGGGGATAAGGAGGAATAAGGATGAGCCCGTTTTCATTCGGCAAAGGACATAGCCTATACAAGTCAAACGAATTTTCGTAAACAATTGGTACCTTAAGAACAACAACTAAATTATTCTTAGAAAAATAAGAACCTATATTAATAAAACCATAATATTCCCTTATGTCTAAATCTAAAATTTGATTTTTTGCATAAATTTCGTGTAAAGTTTTGATCATATCTTTTAGTGCATCAGTGTTTAAAATAGAGTGGTGCACGTTACCTAGTCTACTAAAAGCTAATATATTTTCTATGCGCAGTAACTCTGTATACAAGTCGTTAATATTTTCGTTAATAATGTTGAACAATTGAGTTAAGTGTGCGTAGTCTGTCAATTTTTTATTATTCAAATTTGTGCTGTTTTCTAAGTTGGATATTTCATTATTTAAAATGTGTTGATTATTAGCCAATGTAGATAAAATATATTTTTGTTCTAAAATCCATCTTTTACATAAACTTATGTGTTCATTAAAACTTTTGGACAGTTTTTGATCATTATTTCTGAGTATTTTAATAGCATGGTCATATCTAATGGCGTCGTTGTGATCTAAATTACCGCTTATGCTTTTAATAACCGAACCTAGTGGATCTATGAGCCCTCGACGTACCCTTTTATTAGAAAAAGTACTCAACTGCGCTGAAACCTTTTCGAGTTTAGAGTACAAATGTTTTATCTGAAATTTAAAGAAGTTAGAGGTATTATTTGTCAAAGAATTACTTGCGTTAGTAAGCTGGGCTCTTATCTGGTCAATGTTGTCTCGCAAGTTACCAAGGTCGATGCTTTGTAAAAATGTGTGAAAATGGGATACAACTTTGGTGGGTCCCATTCTAAATGGCAGGAGGCCGGGTCCTTTGTCATAACTTTCAAGTTGGATCTCTTGAGCTAGGGCCAGGTTGATGCATGTCCATGTCAGTAGTGGGGGCCTGTAACAATTGAGATTTTCTTATCTTTTTAAGTCTAGATTTTGGGACGGGGCCTCGCTTTTTTGATGTGTATATGTGAACGGGTAAGTTTTGTGTAACTTTATCATGTGTATACCTAGGAGCTAATTTTTGCCTGTCCGCTAAAGGGTTCCGTATGTAAATGTCTTGATCCGGAGAATAGTCAATAGCTGGATCTCTATTTTTGTTTATTCTCTCCATGTGAGATTCTCTCTGAGTCACCGAAGTATTGTAAACCAAATCGTAAACAGTTTCCATTTTATTACGATGATCGTTGATGTAATTTTGTATTAATAGCTCTGTCGTGTTTATGTCAACTGGGTCTCGTGGGTCAAAATGTCCAGTAATTAAATCAAAGGGTCTACACTTTGTCAAACTATGTATTGAGCTGTTGTAAGCTAACAGGGCGTAAGGCATTAGATGTTTCGAATGTTGGTCACGGTTTTTCAGTTTTAGTATTCTTAAATGTTCTAGGATAGTTGAATGAAACCTTTCAATTAATCCATTTTCGTTTGGTGCGTGGGCTGCAATTTTATGGTGATTTACCTTGTGAACTCTTAGGAACTCAGCTAGCAATTGGTTTGAGAACTCGGTGCCTTGGTCTGTTACAAAAGTCAACGGTAGGCCATGATGCGTACAATAATTTAATAAAGTTTTTACTACACTAAGCGCAGTACCGTCGGGTAGTCGATATGCCTGCGCGTATTTAGTAAATGAGTCTATTATCGTCAAATACTTAACATTTTCGACAGTTAAAGTATCTGCATGGGTGATTTCAAACGGTTTTCTTGGAGATGGCACTACCTGAAATTGTGGACGGATTGGATTACGCTCGTACTTCGCTTGTCCACAAATAGTACACTCATTTATATACTTGGAAATGCTCTCGTGCATTTTGGGCCAGTAATATTTATGTGCTAATGCTAAATATGACTCATTGATGCCGCGGTGATTAGTTTTGCCTTCGTGGTAATTGCGAATTATTTCTTGCTGCTTTTCGTAATTATTAATATTTTCGATTTCCGATTTAACTAGTATAAGCTTCATTGATGAGTTTTGAAAAGTTTTTTGAATTAAAGGGACTATGGAATACATTTTTTCTATTGGCTGTACTAATATCGCAGTACGATATTTAGGGTTAATATGTTTAGTGATAGCGTTAACTAATTCCTGCTCTAAATTTCCCTCGTAAATTTCGATATATGTTCTTAAATGTGTCTCAAATGGTTTTGTTATAGTGTCAGAAACACGTGATTTACGGTCTAGAATGCGGAAAACTACTTGCTTTTTGAACTTATTTAATGGTTCTTCAGAAATTGGTATTTCTAAGATGGGACTTTCACCGCAAGTATGGTCTGTTTCAGTCGGGTTGTCGTCTAATTCATTGATATTAGGTATCTCGGGCGAATTGGGAATTATAGAACTTACTTCATTATGTATTTCTATTCGTGATAAAGCGTCAGCGTTAGTGTTTGATGTACCTTTTTTGTACACTACCGTAAAATCATACTCTGAGAGACGGAGGCTCCATCGGGTTATTCTTGAATTTGGCTCTTTAAGGTTCATCATCCATTGTAAAGGTTTGTGATCGGTTACTATTTTAAACTTACGGCCAAATAGGTAAGGGCGGAAATAGCGTGTAGCCCACACAATACTAAGAAGTTCGCGTTCTATGGTGCTATAGTTTTGTTCGCTAGAATTTAATGTGCGTGATGCATATGAGATAGGTTTATCAGAGCCTATTTGTCCTTGAGATAATACGGCGCCAAGGGCGACGTTAGAAGCATCGGTTCTAAGAATAAATTCTTTTGAGAAATCGGGATAAATCAATATCGGGTCATTCATAAGCAAAGTTTTACATTTTTCAAAACATTCTGTATATTCTTGGTTGATAATGATGCCTACCCCTTTTTTTAAGCACTGTGTCAATGGTTTCGTTATTCGAGCAAAGTCTGGTATGAATTTTCTATAATAGCCAAGCAAGCCTAGAAATTGTTTGATTTGTTTTGTTGTTCGTGGTAGGGGGTATTTTTCTATGGCGTAAATTTTGTCAGGGTTGGGTTTAACACCATTGGAGGTGATGACGTGTCCTAGATAGGGAGTTTCCTGTTTCATGAACTCTGACTTATCCAATTGAATTTTAAAATTGGATTCGCGTAACCTTTGAAATATTTTCTCGAGGTTGATCATATGCTCTTGAAGAGAAGTGGAAAAGACTAAAATGTCGTCCAGATATACCAAACAGATCGAATTCTGTAGGCCTTGCAGTACATTATCCATTACGCGTTGGAATGTAGACGGTGAATTTTTCATTCCCATTGGCATGCGTAAAAATTCAAAATGGCCATTTTCCACATTAAATCCGGTCTTATGGATGTCTGAGGGGTGCATCTCTACTTGGTAAAAGCCACTAGCCAAATCTAAAGTTGTAAAGTATTGGCATTTACCCAATTTGTCCAAAATGTCGCTTATGTTGGGAATTGGATACTTATCGTCAATAGTTTTAGCATTCAATTTCCGAAAATCTACGACTAATCTCCATTTTGTTCTGCCAGAAGCGTCCGATTTTTTTGGAACGATCCAGATTGGTGCACTCCACGCTGATGTTGATGGTCTTATTATTCCCTGTTCTAACATTTTAGCAATTTGAGATTTAACCTCCTGTCTATGGATATGCGGATATCTATAAGTTTTAGAATAAATAGGGGCTTCGTCGGTGGTTCTAACGCGATGCTTTATCTGATTAGTAAACGTAAGGGGTTCATCCTCAACATAAAATATGTCGGCATATTTGGTACAAAGTTGTTTTAAATTGATTGCCTCCTCTGTGTTTAGATGATCTGTGCGCAACCGAGACAATACGTTATCGATACGAGATAATTGTTGTGAGTCATCATTATGATCACAGGTGGTCACCGAATTGAGTAACTCGACACTAATCGGTTGAGTTAGCGTGAATATCATATCGCGTGAGAAATTATTGCAGATTTCGACAGTGCTTTTGTTATTATTTGCAGCACTGATGCAATTACTTATAATGCAATTGCAATGTACCTGTTGTTCCACGAAAATGTCGCCGTTTGGAATGTCTACTGGTACTTTGATTAATTTTGACGAATTAGCCGGTATTATTGTCTCTAGTAAATTGACATTTCCTGATGTATGCATGTATATTGGGGTCGTAAATAAGGGAGTTATTAATCGCCGGGTTCCGTAACTTATATCTGCTGGCCATTGGTCAAGTAAATCCGAACCAATAAGTCCGTCGAAATAATTATGAAACTTGTATACGAAAAACTTCAACGGCTGCTCACTGTTAAATTCCGGGAAAGATGGTATCGTTACTGAGTACTTGTTGATGGTTGAAGCATGTACGTTTGTGACAACAAATGGATCGTATTGTAACGGAAATGGAGTATAAAATTGCCTGACAGCCTCTGGGCTAAGAAAACTTTTATTTGCACCTGTGTCGATTAGCATTTTTAAAGGCGGGTTATGTATCTTTATATAGGGTAACTGTTGCTGATTCTGAATATTAATTTCTATCCTGGTAAGTTTTTCATAATGTCTTGGGAAAAATTTTCGTCGTTCGAAATGTTATTCTCGTAGTCAGTTATTTGTGGCTGTTCTGTCAAGATGTCATAATTGTCAACCGGTAACTGTTCCTGGGGTTGGAGCTCATAGTTATTGTCATAGTTGTTATAGTCATAGTCAGGGTAAATTTGGGATTCGTGCATGTTTGTCTCTGCTGCGTTATTACGAAGTGAGGATTGGTTCCAGTTGTTTCTAGCGGGGGCTAGAGTGCGAGCTACAGGATGACTTACGCCACTCATGGGTTGGGGATAATTCCGTTGTTGCTGAGGAGCTTGGGTTCTCTGCGGAATCCTAAACCCTGTCGTGATATTTGAACGACGTAGCGCTCGAAACATCTGCTGCGTCCTAGACGGGCCAGCCTGCTGTGCGTTGGACGGAGGTCTAAAATGGTTAGTATTGTTAGTAGGTTGGTGTTGCAACTGCTGCGACTGTGGCTGCGACTGCGGCTGTGGAGTCTGGTACAGCTGATGCTGTGGTTGCTGATAGTTATATGAATATGATGTCGAAGGAAAATTCTGATTTTTATTAGAATAGTAAGGTTTCTGCGCAATTTCGTAGTGCTTATTTTTATTTTGCAAATACATAACGTTAAGTTCTTTTAATGCAAATTCAAGGGCTTGTTCCATCGAGTCAGGTTTCATACATCTCATGCGAGATCCAAGAGGTTCAGACAGACCTCTTAGATATGTTTCCAATGCAAGTTTTTTGTACAACTCCCTTTTAGCGGTTATAGTTGTCTCTACAGTTTCGTGTAATTGCACATAAGTAATTATTGTGCAAAGCATGTGTTGACATTTCTCATAGAATATTTGTGGTGTGTCCTTACCTTGGGTCATTATAGATAAATCTGTGTACAGCGCAGTTTCATCTCTACGATCTGAAAAATTATTTATTAAAGACTCTTTTATCCCTGCCCAGGTGCTAGGAATTCCGTTATTTGCAAGTGTTCGCGCTGCGGAACCTGTGATTTTATTTAAGAGACCATTTAAGACTGCCAAGTTATTAAGATCATTTCCAGCACCTTGTCTTACAAACCTAGTAATTATCTGATCACATATATTTAAAAACCTGACTAACACATTAGGATTTCCATCAAAATCTGGAACTACCTTAAGGGCTTTAAATAAATCATTCAAATCATTATTCGCCATTTCCTCTTCTTCAATAATAATATCTAAATTTCTTAACAAATCTATGCGCTCGATGCGCCGAGACCTAATACTATCCCTATCCCTCGATCGGGCAGAAAATGGGTGAAAAATTTTGGAAAGATTGGGAATGAATACACGGGAATGCAACCAAACTCTATGTGTACTCACCACCACATTTCACGTTCTCTTCTCCTTATTCAAGCGCCAAGTAGATCCCCTCGTTTGCGCTGCTCCGGTTCTTCGAGTCGATGCACACGAAGATTCGTGCTCAGGACGGGATATCGATGCTAGATTTCGCGTACCGAATCGACTCAACTCACGACTGCGCCAATTATATAGGAGGGCAGCAGTGGAGGAGATAAATTATAATCGAGCGTAGAATAAGTGAGATTTAATTAAATTATAAGATTACATTAGTGGCTTAAGCTAACGCGAAAGATATCGCGGTGTCCTATCAGATCCGATGTTAGGTATCAAAAAGGCTCAGAATGAGCTTGCACTTCCGTTTTGTGCATTCGGTCGGAGTTATTGCCAAATATCGATGACGATACGCGGCGCGGGCGCAGGGCGTCTGCATACAACGTTTTGTGACGAAAGCTTCATACGCAGCAACGATGACGCGACGCTGTGACGTATGATGACGTGGCCGTGCCGTGGTGCAGTGTGCGAGGTGTACCAGGTGCGTGCCTAACACACTGGTCTCACCGCGAACTACTAAGCTATGAACTATCGGCTATAAACACGCACAAAAGATAAGCACTCCCTTGTAAATAAAAGAGACACGGCGATACTCGCCCAGTTATCAGCTATCACCGCCGGGC
Organism: Thaumatotibia leucotreta; assembly: GCA_025490895.1. Lineage (NCBI taxonomy): Eukaryota > Metazoa > Arthropoda > Insecta > Lepidoptera > Tortricidae > Thaumatotibia > Thaumatotibia leucotreta. The sequence continues at coordinate 26,431 of JALPQI010005674.1, forward strand.
GAATATCGCCGCGTCTCTTTTTTTATACGGGAGTGCGTAACTTTTGTTCGTGTTTAAGGCACTGGTCTCACCGCAAGCTATGAACTATCTGTAAAAGATACGTAATCCTGTGTAAATAAAAGAGACACGGCGATACTTGCGATATAGCTCGCGGTGAGACCAGTGCCATGATTAGGAGATTTTTTTTCGTGATTTCTTGGTTGTCTCAATGGTGACAGTTGATCAGCGTGACCGTCGTTAGTACCCTGTTCATTCTTGCTACACGACCCAGATTGTTACCCTGTAGTTTAGTCATGTCTGTCTGTCCGTCTGTCACAATCGATTCACTCGGAAACTATAAATACAACAGTGATGAAGGTAATTTGTAAGAGCTGCTACAAAATTATGATACTGAATAGCGAAAAAAAATTAGGGGTGGGTTATTCTATACATCTAACTGAGACTACTATACTACTACTAGAAGACATTTTGCGTTAGGTGTACCGTTTTTAAGACATAATCTCTCAAAGCCGTAAAAGCGTTTTTTTTTTAATACGGGTATAAAATTTGGGTAAAAATCTTTACTGTTCTCGAACATTCTATTGCCAGCATAGAAAATAACTATTAGATAACAACATCAGTACTTAAAAAAACACGTACCTGTTTGCGGTACAATAAACTAAGAAAAAATGAATGTATGTTACATGTAGACATACCTATGTACTAAGTATCTACGTTGAATAGCAGTATTTTTTCAAAGTTACGAATGACTAATTACGATATAATTTAACGTACATGCGTTGAATTTGTTTATAAAATTTGTAATCTTTTTGGATGTTTTCCTTCCTGTTTTGATCCATAGTGTATTGTAAATAACAATAGTCTGACATGTATTACTTATACATTTAATTAACATTAAGTGTGCAAGTGCATGAAAAGTTGAGATACCTACACGAAACTAGTATGTATGTATATTAAAATACAATGTTCGTATTCCAGCTAAATTGACTATAGTCAAATTATTGTCCTTCAAAAGCGGTAAGGTACAAATAAAAGAGACACTGCGATGTTTGTACTTACTCGTTCGGCTATGAGCTATAAATGTCACCGTGTCTCTCTTATTCACATGGAAGCGCTTATATTTTTAAAAGAGACGGCGATACTCGCCCAGCTATCAGCTATCACCGCCGGGCGAGTATCGCCGTGTCTCTTTTTTTTACACGAGGGTGCGTACCTTTTGTTCGTCTTGATAGTAGTTCATAGCTTAGTAGCTCGCGGTGAGACCAGTGCCTATAGCTCATAGCTTACTCGTTCGCGATGGGACCAGTGCCTTAAGTACCTGCTTACTAGGTACTGTTAGTTCTGTGAACACATTTCCAAAAAAAATCTCCTAGGGCTTTCATTTTGCATCCTAAATCCTCACCGACAAATGCACTTTTTTGGAAAAATTTTACCCCCTTTTTCATAAACGTCTTCTAACTTAGCCGCTAAGTATTGCTTGTTCCTTTCACTCTTATGGACATATTGATAATACCGAAAGGGACAAATAATACTTAGCAGATGTTTATGTATAAGGGGATTACCTATATGTTTCCGATACGCATGATTGGCACTCCGATACCTTTTAGTCAAAATGTTAAGGATCTTGGTGTTCTAGTTGACAATACTTTGAGTTGGAGAGCACAGGTTGCTGAAATTAGTCGAAAGGTCATAGGTTTTCTTCATTATCTCAACAAGTTGAAACATTTTCTGCCTATTAAGACCAAAGTGCTATTAGTTACTGCATTAATTTTACCCATAATCGATTACGGTGATGTGTGTTATCCGGACTTAAACGGTAAACTGCTTGATAAATTGGATCGCCTTCTTAACAACTGTATTCGTTTCATCTTCTGTCTCCGTAAATTTGATCATGTATCCTCTTTCCGCTCTCAGCTTGGCTGGCTTCCTATCCGTCAGCGACGTAATATTCGCATGCTTTGCACTCTCTTTTCCATTCTTTATGACCCACATTCCCCCGAATACCTCAAGTCTCTCTTTAAATTCTATGGCGTGTCTCGTGACCGTCAACTCCGTTCTTCTGGCAATTTGTCTCTTTCCATCCCTCTCCACCATACTGGTTTTATGTCTAACTCCTTCTCTGTCCTGGCCGCTCGCCTCTGGAACAATCTTCCACTTGATATTAAAAATTCCAACAGCAAACTAGCTTTTAAACATTCTGTCCGTGCTTTCTTTGCTAGCAGATTAAACGATTAGACAACTAGGTTCAAATTATCACACATTTCGTCATTATTTATATATATATATTTATATTATGAATTAATTGATATATATATTATCTATTATATTATGTATTGCATGCATATGTTATTTTAGTAAGAATATTTGTGTCGTAGGCGTAGGGTAGTTTCATTGATAGTAAGTAGTAAGTAATCTTGTATAGCACCGCCCACAACTTCTCTGCTTTGCCTTAAGGTTGACTGGTAGAGAATGCCTTTTGGCATTAAGTTCGCCTTTTGTACATTAAGGTTTTCTTTTGTGCAATAAAGATTAAATAAATAAATAAATAAATTTATTCCATTTCATGCCTTTTCCAAAACATGACTGTGAAAATTTAAAAAGGTTTCAAGTTTTCATAACGAGAGCACAATTGCATATATATTTGTGTTCGTTTTTAGTAAAACGTCCCACTTTGTCGCTTGCCATAAAGACGAGATTTCCTTGTATCTTCATATGAATAAACTGACAAAGCGGCTTTATGGCAAACTACAAAGTGGGACGTTTTACTAAACTCACTCACATTTTTTTAACTTTTCGCAGTTTAGTGGCAAGTGCCCCACAAGCCGATGAAGATGGGCAAGTATTCTCGTGCGAATTAAACAGAAAAACTTGCAGTCGTATGAAGGTGCCAATCACAGCTATCAGAGGTATGCCATCATTTATTCTTTATTATCAACAACCATGTAAAAAACAGCTTACGCCAAGACATTGCATGTGGAATTATCTATAAGCTAACATAATTCTAGTAGTTATAACATTTTATGTCAAAATAATGAAAAGAAAAATTATAGGGTACAGTAGCAGGTTCACTTTTTGTTCAAGGTAACGTCGACTATTAAGGTAACTATGCCGCGATGGCCATAGTTGATAATAAGTATTTCAGCCATGATGCTCATTTTACATGCTTGCGTAGGCTTGACAAGCACAGGACATAGCTATATGATAAAGTAAGGGAACGAGGGAGGGTCCAGTCGTTGCGTAATCGGCTTAACCCGGTTGAAAAACGCTTTAGTGACGACAGTCACTAAAGCGTTTCGACGTCTTTTTCGCTCTTATGCCGTCGCATAAGAGCGAAAAAGACGATCGGCACGTATCGGCTCGGCCGACGCAATTCCTGATTTAGCGTTCTTATAGCGTCGACATACAGCTTTTTTCGACCGGCTGAAGCCGATTCCACGTCGATTGATTTGGGGAAACCCTAAGGTATCCTCCTGCCGCCCAGACAATAAAATTTGCCAGTGAAATTTGAATTAATTGTGTAGGAAATAGAATAGAATTTCTTTTCTTTCAGGAGATCTTTTAATAGGCCTCTGGGCGGCAGGAGGAACGTCACATTGATACAAATCCTCATGCGGCGACGGCATACAAGTGGAACTGAGCAAATCCGCAAGACGGTTACCTCTTAGTTAGTTCTTTTGTATGTTCTTATATTAATCAAGCAGATTTAAGCGTCCACATATCTACCTACAGAGGTAGATATGTGGACGTTTAAATCTGTTTGATTAATATAATAAGCCTAGCCCTGTGGCTACGCTACACATACGGAAACTCAACTTTAATTAATTAATTTAAAAACACATGAAATAATTGGTAACTGTTTTTACAGTCTTGTGGATTTACCCAACTGCGTTATCCTCCTGCCGCCCAGACAATAAAACTTTCCAACGAATTTTGAATTCATAGTGAATTGAGAAATATAAATTGGTAACTTTCTACCTACATTATAGTAAAAATAAACATTCAATTTATATTTCTCGAACTATACCTAGGAAATGGAATAGAATTTCTTTTGTTTGTGAAAACCTTTTTATAGGCGTCTGAGCGGCTAGAGGTTATTCGTTTCTCGCTCAATCGCCGTGGCCGCATGCGGTAGCGATGCCGGTGCGACGTCTACCTATTCGTCAGTAGAAAACAAAAGACGGGTAAACAAATATGGCTGACTTCTAGTATTTGACGTCTTTGACACATATCCTGAAACACGTTTGCAGATATATTTTTACGTTATTAGTGTTATAAGTGTTATAAAAAATAAATTTTAAACGTATTGCGAAAACACAAATCAAATTATTTATTAACTAAATATTTTTGATTTGTACTTTTTTTTTTTTTTTTCCCCAGTAGTTCAGGCATCAGCCGCAAAAGCTGAGTACGTGGGTTCGATCCCCACCTCGGGCGTTAGGTGGTCTTGGTCGTTTTTCTTTGGTATATGACATCTAATATTCATAAATAAATTTTAACTAAAAATTTATGTGAACTCGAAGTTTAAAGTTTTACTCGAAGGTTTCAAATCGGTGATAAAACCAAGATTGTGTTCTAAAAATATTGATGAAAGAATGCAAGTTTTTAGGTTTGTTTGCGCTTTGTTTTCTTCTGACGAACAGTATAATGGTAAATTTTATACATTGATAAATTTGTGTTATTATATTAATGAATTTGAATGAATAAGTAGTAATACAAGATATTTTTCAGACGATGGGGGCTACCATTATAATCATAGTTTCTGGCTTGGAGCGACAGTTAAAGCTGACGATAAATATCTATTTGTAAGTATTTATTTCAATTATGTTATGATATGAGAGAAAGTCCTGTTAAGAGATCATTATTTTTTATTTTGGGTGAGTGTCGGTTGTTTTGAAAATAAGTGATGATTTTACACCAACATGAAAACAACTTCATACAATTTTTTACCATAAGTTATGTGAAATATACTACATACAATTAAGATACCTTTTAGATTTGATCTGATGTCAATGCCATCATAAAGCCACGTTTTCACTTACTGTTCTGAGCGAGCATTCGTTCGTTCTTGGACAGATGAAAACAGGATTTCACATAGCAAGATATTCGTTCGTCAGCCCACGAACACGTGAATGCTCGCTCAGAACACAGTGGAAACGCGGCTTAACATACACGGTACTCGTGAACATTCCGAAAGATGTTAATGCTGAATTCCTCAGCATATATAGAGTATTTAATGTTATATAAAATTTCTTGGATTCGGCTTGGTTCCAGAGATAATTAACCTTTTTTCGAAATAAGTTTTTCGACGTAACTCGTCATAAAACAATGTGTTCTAATCTAATATTACCACACCTTTTGCCTGACAATCAAAAAATAAGAATAGACGAATTGACGAAAAAACCTGTCCCTAAAAAAAATCATTTAAAAAATTTATTTTAACAAATTGTTGTTAGGATAAAAAGTACCTATTGTAAATGTTAAAAAGTATTCAAAAAGTAAAAAAAAAATAAAAGATTTTTTTTGTGGAAATTGACAATAAGGTCTCATAATATTTTTTGTTTATTTTGATGTCTAGAATGCATAGTTAAAATCTTTCGCAATGCTCGCGAGCACCGTGTATTGTACGGAATCCAGGTGGGAATTGTCACTCGATTAAGAATGTACTTATCATTATGCCTGTTGCTATACCTATATCTGGTCTAAATCTGTTTTTTTCCCCAATAAAAAAATATATATTGGCCGTAATAAATATATTGGTAGACCGTGAGTGAACTCGTTTTTAATATGCATTTTTACCTTCAAAAAAATATTCTTCCTCGTCATTAAATTGTAAAAAACCATTGGGGTGGGGGCCCTCCATACATATAACTGAGGGATAGAAAAAAAAATTTAGTTGTATTATTAGAAAGGTCTTTGAAAATGATATGAAGGTTTATAAATCTTATCTTTATTTAAGCAAATCGTTTTCGAGATACCAGCTCTCAAAGTCTGAAAAATGTGTCCCCCCCCCCCTCTATTTTTTAAATTACGCGATATAAAATTCTAAAAAAAATATATGTTAAGCACATTAATAAACTCTATCAACGATTTTTGGTTTGATTAAATTATCTCCTATAGTTTTTGAGGTAGGTTGATTTAACTGTATTTTTTAAATAATAAATTGATAATGGTACGGAACCCTTCGCGCGCGAGTCCGACTCGCGCTTGGCCGGTTTTTATTTTATTTTTATTCTGTGTTACAGGTTTGTGCCCCACGTGTTACTAGCAAAATCAATAAATTACATGGTAAATATATTTTTAATTATACTCCACTTTACCTTAAATAATGCTTATTTAATTTACCAACAAGGAATAGATTTAATAATAAAAAAGAAATTATTTTAGTAGTTATTTAGGTAATACATACAGTCAAATACATTGATTTATTCACCATTTCGTACTTTCTTAACAAGTTTAAATAACAGTCCGCCATTAGTGTTAGTTTCTATTTTTATGCAATAAAGTTTAAATAAATTAAATAATTCATTAGCAGTTGCAAGATGGCCCTATTTTTTTTAGTAGTATAAATTATTATTTTTTTATATCATCACATTTTTCGTTCACTGCGGTTTCAACCCCTTACAAAGTATGGTTAGTTACAAGTTAAGCTAATTGCTGCAGCGAAGGTGTTAATTAAATTATATAACAGTGTCAATTACTTTAAAGGTGACCAGTTCTTCGGCACGAACGGCCGCTGCTACTATAAGGATTTGTCAACTGACAGCCAGTTTAAAAAGATGTTCCAAATCACAAAAGAAGACCGGAACATCAATTTGACACATGGTGGTATGTACAGTCACCATCACATAATATCGTAGCCATGGTCTTCAAAAATATTGACGGTGGTCATAATTGAAGAGGAGCCAGAATGCGTAGTCAAGTTGCCAATTGCTAACGCTTTGTACCTAGCGTACCGTAGTTTTCTATCTGTGTAATTTTTCTGTCCTTTATCTGAGTGTTAGTTAGTTAGTTTTACTGGGCTTTTTCCGCAACTCGACAAACCATCGTGCCTTTTTTGCGCGATAGCAAGGTAGCCCTATTCCAACCATCCAAGCTCCTCCACGAAACGCAGCGTATGTTTCAGGTTGCTAAATGCCTCTTTTAGTGTATGTGGAGTCCCCAAGTGCCTACTCCTGTATGCCTCTACCTGTTTACATTCTAGAATAATATGTTTTGCTGTTTCGTCCTCTTCCATGCAGGCCCTGCACATAGGACTATCTGTTTTGCCCATATTGTGCAGGTGTTTGTTTAATGTGTTGTGTCCCGTGATCAATCCTAATCCTACTATTTTCCTATCTGAGTGTTACAAAGACAGCTGTGTTTCGTTAGTCAGTTTTTTACCTTCCAGAAAACGTGACGGATTCGTTCGGCTGGAGTATGGACATAGACACGCAAGGCGCGCTCCGGGTCGGGAGCCCTGCTATCGCTGCAGGTAAAACAACTTGCTTACACCTTATCGGGCTGTAATGAGGTGCGTTTTGGTATTTATTTATTACAAACTAGGAAAATACCTACTTTATTAGGTAATAATTTACAGGTCGCGTGATGACATACAGCGATCCACAGGAGTCAACCGAACCCAAAATTTTCAGCAGCGCTAACCCAAACGGGTTTAATTTCGGTAAGTCACAAATTAAACGAGCGTCGAATACACGTTCGACGATTCAAATGAACAAAAAAAAATTAATTACCTAGCAAATGTAAAAAAAAACTTTAACGTGCATTTTTTGCGATAGTTTCATTAATAAAATTATTTTTTTGTGTATGAAGAAGGCATACAAAACATCATTAAAAAAATATTTTTTTGCAGATTTGATCGAAACACATTTAACATATTTTGCTTCTTTTAGTCTCAGGAATATGTTGTTACAATTTTTCCCTTTCCTCATGGGCAAAAAATGGGTTTGTATAAAAAACATATTTTTTGGTAAATACTTGTTTTTTTTCAGGATACAGCATTGCAAGTGGTGATTTCGTGAAATCGCAGTCATATTTCAGAAGGCCGAAGTCCAGAATGGTTTTACCGGGCGTCGCTATCGGCACACCATACGGCGATTACGGCATTGGAAAGGTGAACTTGTACACAGTTAAAAAAGAAATTGCAACTTAGAGGGAAAAGAACATGCTTTATAGGAAATAAATTACGGTATTAGGGTGGGCCTTATTTTCACAATTACATGGTTCGGCTACAGTTTCATATAAGTCATAACGCGTATGACCGGCGCGCGGTCCTGTATTGTAAAGGTGGATTTACACTAAACGTGCGAATGCTTATTCTATCCCCCACTCTACAAAAACAACGAATTTCGACGAATTTCGTAAAGTGGGGATAGAATGAGCATTCGGTCGTTTGGTCTTAATCCACCTTAAGAAGGGAATACCTGTGAAGGTAACAAAACAAACAAATGTTGTGAAGAAGTAAAAATGTACTGTACAGGATTTATGTACATACTTTATTTTGATGGCTAGCTTCAATTGGTTGAATAGAATGGATTTGTACACTCAAATGTCCCACAAAATTCAAATACCATTAATTTTCTAGGTGCTCTTCTTCGACAACGCGCAAAAACTACAATACGCAGTGGACGACCCCGCGAACGGGGTCGGTTCGCTATTCGGCGCGACGCTGTGTTCAGCGCGACTCGCCGGCGATACAAGCTCGCTGCTCGTCGGTGCGCCTGCGCACTTTAGCGGCGACGGGTACCACACCGGCATCGTGTATGTGTATAGACACGATCACCGGACAAATGTACGTATTTTCCACGTGTTCTTTGATTAAAACACTAGGTACACGCGTTGGATGACCAACTAACGGGGTTACTGGTCGCACTTCAGCACGACGCTGAGCCCGCCGGTGACATGACATCGCTGCTCGTTACCGTAGATACGATCATCAGATGTACATATTTTTCACTTGTTTTTTGACAAAACTACCACATATACATACTATACCTACGCAGTGGACGACCCCGCGACTCGCCGGCGATACAAGCTCGCTACTCGTCGGTGCGCCTGCGCACTTTAGCGGCGACGGGTACCACACCGGCATCGTGTATGTGTATAGACACGATCACCGGACAAACGTACGTACTTCCACTGGTTCTTTGGTACACGCGTTGGATGACAGACTAACGAGGCGGGGCTACTAGGGTCGCACTTCGACGTAGCGCTGTACTCAGCACAGCTCACCGACGACAAGACATCGCTACTCGTAGGCGCAGATACCAAATACGATCGCCGAATCAAAGTATGAAGTTGCTACGTTGCTAGGCAACCGACAATGTTTTGCATGCGGTAATCGACCAACGGTAAACGAGTTCTTTGAGTGGAGACCGCGTCTCGGCAAGCATAGTGTAGGACGCCCTCAGGCAAGGTGGAGCTACGATTTGCGCAGGATGGCTGGCAGGAGCTGGATGCGAGCAGCCGAAGATCGAGAACGGTGGCGTGTAATTGGGGAAGCCTATGTCTAGCAGTGGACTGCGATAGGCTGATGATGAATCGACCAAGTGTAATTTACTCCTCCAAAGCTATCGAAAGTTTCCTCTTACAGTTTCCGCTAAACCATCCTCTTAATCATTTCAGACCATGAAGAAAGTCAACAGCATTGAAGGGCCTAATAAGAATGGAGCATTCTTTGGCTACGCTATCGCCAACATTGGTGACACGGACCGTGACGGAAAAGATGGTAATTATTTCACTTATTTTCATATACATAGTTAGTTAGTTACCCACATTTTAATCTCAGACCCACCACTATATTAGTATCACTTAAAACGGGATATTTACCATGTTTATTGGAATTATTGAGCACCAATATTTCGGCATTGTTGCAAATATCATCTAACTCCGTTAATTCCAATTAACATGAGAAATGACTAGTATGACTTAAACGAGAGAGATCTCGTTTTAAGTCATACTAATAATGTACTTGAACATGTTAGCTTAAAAATCAGATCCACCACTTGGCACACTTGATTGTCAAAGGATTACATCTCTTGTTATTATTATTATATATCAATTTATTTAAAATCAATTTTATGTTTTTTTTAATGCATGTTAGTTGTAAGATGTACCATGAATACCATGATTGTTTGAAAAAATAAGTCCCGCCAAGTTTCTTACCGGTTCTTCTCGGGTCAGCGGTGTAGAGTTAGAACCGGAAGTAGTTTAAATATTTACTTAGACGATTCAAAAGAGTTTGTTGCTATTTCAATTTGAATAAATAATTATTTGACTTTGACTTTGACTTGTTCTTTCACCGTGTTTGATTAAAGAACTAAGTATGCGGTGCGTGTGCTGCTGAAAATGGAAATCCGTATCAGTGAAATATATGATAATTATTTTTACAGAAATAGTTATAGGGGCCCCGTACGAAGATGAAGGTAAAGGCGCCGTGTATCTGTACGCTGGTTCGTCCTTGTGCGAAGGTAGGGACGTCAAGTGGCTACAAAGGTTCCAGCCCAAGGATACTAGATTCTGGAACCTGGGTCTCAGTCTGGTAGCAAATAAACACTCGAATAACGCATGTTATGGTAAGAAACAGATCATTTGAATTTGATTTTTTTGTCAGCCTCCGTAGCCTAGTTGGTAGTGACCCTGCCTACGAAGCTGGAGGTTCCGGGTTCGAATCCCGGCGAGGGCATTATTTGTGTATTTATTTATCACACATATTTGTTCCTTGGTCATGGCTGTCTATGTATTTAATTATCTATATGTATCTCTCTATTATATGTATATATCGTCGCCTGGTACCCACAATACAAGACTTATTTGAGTTTACCGTCGGTCTAGGTCGATTTGTGTAAGATATGTCCCAAGATATTTATATTTGTATTTATTTATTTATATTTGAAGCAAAGCCTATAAAAGTCATTGGAATTCACGTACTCCACGGATTTACCTAAACTACTATAGTCAGAACTTACCTACCTATATGCGAGAACATATTATAACTAAACGAGATTTTTTACCATCTATGTGTACCAACCTATCTATTGTTGGTTATGTACAGCTTACTCCTTGCTTCCAATACCAAGTAACTATAACTAGACTTAACCGAGCGATCTACCTTGAATTGATTCTTCTTAACTTTCATATTCATTTTATACAGAATTAGCAATAGGCGCTCCTGGTAATGACAGCGTGGCAATGTATCACTGTTTGACAGTAATCTCAGTCAATGTATGGACTAAAGCCCCTAATCTGCAGGTACGAATAATTTAATTATTAATTTTGTGTTACTGATAAAATAATAGCCAACCACCTACAGTTACCAGCCATTTATATACACAGTTACGATTCTTATATTTGAATAGGTATGCTAAACATGTAATGATTTCAGATTCGCACCGATAAGACTTCATTCAAATTTGATTTGTGTCTGAATACGACATACCCACCTAAACCAGAAAAGATTACAGCCAGTAAGTAAATCAACCGAGTAGGTAAAGCTTTTTAATCGTATTTATTTTCAAAATTACAATTTATATATGTCGGAACGTCAAGTCCGATCTGACTTGGGTGAATTCGGAGCGGGGCTGGCAACACTACCGACGGTCCCGTGAAGATGGTGGGGGAACCGGTCGAGCGTGGTGGTTACTAACGAGGAGACTGCTCTTCACTCTTGATCGAGACGCTCGACAGTTCGGTTGTGTTCTCAACCTCGTTACCGACTTCACCGCGTTCCGTTTTTTTCTTGTACCTAATCCTTTTGCATCCGAGTTGTATTAGATTACTTTGTGCTTTGGCTTATGTAAATCAGTTTGATTAAACGTCAGTGTTCTACATCAAGTTTTATTTCGCAAATAATGGAAAATAGTGCTAAAACTGACAAAGCTCCACCTACCCCATCTGGGCATCCTTCATCAGAAGTGGTGGAATCTAGCCGCCCACAATCTCCACGCCTGCCGGCAAGACGAAGGGGTGATCCTGATAAAAAATGGCAGCTGTGGATGGAACAACAAAATCACAATTTTCTCGAGTTGATTAAAACCATGAATTCTTCGTCAACGAAAAAAAACATCCACTTGCCGGAATTCAACCCAGACAAAGAAAGCGTGGACCCTCGCGCATGGGTTACTACAGCGGACATGTGCATTGCTAATCCAGATCTACAAGGAACAGAACTTATGATGGCTTTGAGCCGCGCGCTTAAAGGCCAGGCCTCCGCGTGGCTATCGCAAGTTTCCGTTCACGGCATGACATGGGGAAATTTCAAGGAGCTGTTCACTGCAAGATACGAGTGCGCGGAAACTGCTGCCGCATTTTTAATTAATCTGCACGAGGGTAGACCTAAAGAAAATGAGTGCTTAGCTTCCTACGCCGCTACCTTGATGTCGTCAGTAATGTCAAAATGGCAAAACCTTACCGTGGAACAGATTGCTGTGTCAACAATCCTAGCACACATTTCTCAATTTGAACGTCGGGTGCAACGGTTATCTTTTACACAAGATATTACAACAAGAAACCGTATGCAGCAAGAACTGAAGGCTACATCATTTATGAAGCGGAAAATGTCGAGCCAAAATGAACCTACACACGACGCGAAGAGACCTCGTCAAAATACTGAAGTACCGCATATCACATGCTACGTATGTGGAAAGGTGGGCCATAAAGCCGTACATTGCCGCTCAAGAAAAGGACCACAAGAACAATATAAACCGAAGACTCCAGCTACTGATATTCCTGTTAAGAAGACATCGACAGCGCCTTCTGTCACCTGCTTTGGCTGCGGTTCCATCGGCCACTACGCTAAGAACTGTATTCGTGGTAGAAGTGGAACAGCTGAGAGCAGCACCAGCAGCGCGTCCGGTTCGTCGCAAGAAAAACGAGTCAACGTCTGCGTGGTCAATTCACCAACGGGGAAGCTCCGACATACTGGTGAGCAGTTTCTTTTTACATATGACTCCGGTGCTGAGTGTACTTTGATTAGAGAATCTACTGCAAGCAAATTTCGTGGACGACGTGTAAATAATGTGGTTACAACTCCCCTTTATAGTACAATTCAAATTTCGGGCCAGGTTGATATTGATGACATTCCATTAGAGCTTATTTTCCACGTTCTACCTGATCATTGTCTGCAACATGATATAATGATTGGACGTGAGGTATTAGCTTTAGGCATTGCAGTTTATATGACCAATAATAAATTGATTTTCACTCGGACAAAAGTAGTTAATAAGTGTGACATGGACAAACCCAACATAAACTACGAATCTCTCGATACTGACGTACCCCCGGAGTTCAGAAACGAATTAGTTGAGCTTTTACAGTCTTTTGATAGTTCATTCACAAACTGTGTCCCCACTAAGCGTGCTGATACAGACCCAATGAAAATAAGATTAAAGGACCCGAATCAGACTATTTATCGTCGTCCTTATAGGTTAAGCCCTGACGAGCGTAGCGTAGTTCGTGAGAAAGTAGATGAGCTCCTTAAGGCAAATATTATCCGACCCAGCTCGTCACCATTCGCCAGTCCAATACTTCTAGTAAAAAAGAAGGATGGGTCTGACCGAATGTGTGTCGACTATCGTGGACTTAACGACAATACAGTACCTGACAGGTTTCCCCTCCCCCTAATTTCTGACCAAATTGCCAGATTGCATGGAGCGCGCTATTTTACCAGTTTAGACATGGCCTCCGGTTTTAACCAGATACCAATACATCCAGATTCTATTGAATGTAGTGCTTTTATCACACCTGACGGGCACTACGAGTATTTAGCGATGCCGTTTGGTTTGAGAAATGCGCCTGCCGTTTTTCAACGTGCCGTCATTAAAGCCCTGGGGGAACTTACTAATACTTACGTGGTTGTCTATATGGATGACGTGCTCATTATTGCAGATAGTCCACAACAGGCACTTGAAAGACTGAAGGTAGTCCTTCAAATACTTACGAGTAAAGGGTTTAACCTTACCGCTAAAAAATGCTCCTTTCTGAAAAACAAAGTTGAATACCTAGGCTTTGAAGTCCATGACGGTGAGATCCGACCCAATCCCAAAAAGATCGAAGCATTAACTACCCTTCCGCCCCCCGAAACAGTTACTCAGTTGCGTCAATTTATTGGCTTAGCCTCCTATTTCAGACAATTTGTACCTAAATTCTCCCAAGTCATGGCCCCCCTATATTCTTTAACGACTGGTAATGGAAAACTTAATTGGAAACCAGAGCATGAGGAAATTAGGAGCCGTATAGTTTCAATCTTAACGAAAGAGCCCGTTTTGTCTATTTTCGATCCTAATCGCGAAACCGAGCTTCACACAGACGCCAGTGCTATAGGCTATGGTGGCATTTTAATTCAGAAAGTTGATGGCGTATCACACGTAGTCGCCTATTACAGTCACCGCACCACATCCGCTGAGTCAAATTACCACTCATATGAGTTAGAAACTCTCGCTGTTGTGAACGCGGTAAAACACTTCAGGCATTACCTTCACGGTCGAAAGTTTATTGTTGTCACTGACTGTAGTTCATTAAAATCAGCTCGTAAAAAGCTTGATCTGACTCCGAGAGTTCACAGATGGTGGGCCTTCCTACAAAGCTTCGACTTTGATATCGTACATAGAGATGGAAAGCACATGGCTCACGCAGACTTTTTTTCGCGAAACCCCACTCCCCAGAAATCCTGTCACATTTTTGAAAAGGTACCGCCCAAACAAATTAATTTCACTGAAATTTCTCAAAATTGGCTTCTAGCGGAGCAACAACGCGATAATGACATTATAAAACTTGTAGGCGACCTTGTTGATGAAAAATTAAATCATGACATCGCAAAAACATACGAAATGCGTTCCGGTACATTGTATCGCAAGATTCAGCGTAACGGAAAAACTCGTTGCCTACCAGTCACTAAGGTCGTCTATTGTTCATAGTGTGCATGAGGGATTGGTACATTTGGGTTGGGAGAAAACTCTCGAAAAAATGTACGATTATTATTGGTTTGAGAACATGTCAAAATTTGTAAGGAAATTCGTTGATAATTGTGTAACATGCAAAATTTCCAAATCCCAATCAGGTAAAATTCAGGCAGAATTGCACCCCATACCTAAAGTAGCGATCCCTTGGCATACGGTGCATATAGATGCCACTGGCAAGCTCAGTGGTAAGAGTGATGCAAAAGAATACGTCTTTGTTCTCATAGATGCCTTCACAAAATATGTCATTTTGCATCACACTCACCATATTGACACAAGTAGTAGTGTTGAGGCCGTAGCAAGAAGCGTGTCCTTGTTTGGTCCTCCGGCACGACTAATAGCAGATCAAGGCCGTTGTTTTGCCAGCCAGGAGTTTCGTAACTACTGTAACTCAATTAATGTAAAGTTACATTTGATTGCCACAGGAAGCTCACGGGCTAATGGCCAAGTCGAGCGAGTAATGTCGACCCTTAAAAACATGCTTACTGCAGCCGAAACGTCTAATAGGTCTTGGCAGGATGCACTCCCCGACGTACAATTAGCCCTAAACAGTTCCTTCAACCGTGTGACCCAATCAAGTCCATTAGAATTACTGATAGGCAAGGTAACTAGGCCAGTAGCTGTTATGTTAGCTGACGATATAGCACAAGACGTTGACATTGAACAGACTAGACAGACTGCTGTGATTAATATGAAGAAACAGGCCGACTATGACAAAATAAGCTTTGACAAAACAAAAGCTACAATCGTTCCTTTTTCTGTAGGTGA
Source organism: Thaumatotibia leucotreta (assembly GCA_025490895.1). Taxonomy (NCBI): domain Eukaryota; kingdom Metazoa; phylum Arthropoda; class Insecta; order Lepidoptera; family Tortricidae; genus Thaumatotibia; species Thaumatotibia leucotreta. The sequence goes on from JALPQI010005674.1 coordinate 42,150, forward strand.
TTTTGTTCTATTAAAAAATGAGGAACGAAATCAAACTAAGCTTGATCCCAAATACAAGGGACCCTTTAAGGTAATCGAAGTGCTGGAAAATGATCGTTATACACTTAAAGCCTTAAATTCTCGACGTACTTATAAATACGCCCACGATCGTCTGCGAAAGATGCCTGATAATGATGTTTCAATAGAAACTGATGATGATAATGATAGTTATAATGATGATGATAATGATGTGATGAATGTAGAGACCGATTGACCACTATTCAACATTATTTTAAAATTGTGTTTGTTATGTCCTTATGTTGCTCGATTTAGGCAACTTGGGAGATCGGAAGTTGAAGCTGGTAGCTGGCAGAGATACCGTCATCTTATGGGAGATGGCATGAGCTTTATCACTCGAATTAGGTGATAATAGCGATTTGTATATTCGAGATATCGTCATTTCACGGGAGATGGCATGAGCTTTATCACTCGAATTAGGTGATAATAGCGACTTGTACGTTTGAGATATCGTCATCTCACGGGAGATGGCATGAGCTTTATCACTCGAATTAGGTGATGATAGCGACCTTATTCGCGAGCAAGGCATAAACGATTAATGTACTTATGAACCTTAAGGAAAGTGAAGTTAAATATTGGTCAATTGTTTAATTTCTGTGACTTTAATTGCCATGTGATGTTTGTTATTTATAAGGGATTATTCTTGTTTCATAAGTAACTTAAGTATAGTCAGGTTGGCCGAGACGTGATGATATTGCGATTTTTTTTTCTCTTCTTTCAGATACATCACACTGGGACGTGTGACGTGTCAAGATGGCCGTGTCGGAACGTCAAGTCCGATCTGACTTGGGTGAATTCGGAGCGGGGCTGGCAACACTACCGACGGTCCCGTGAAGATGGTGGGGGAACCGGTCGAGCGTGGTGGTTACTAACGAGGAGACTGCTCTTCACTCTTGATCGAGACGCTCGACAGTTCGGTTGTGTTCTCAACCTCGTTACCGACTTCACCGCGTTCCGTTTTTTTCTTGTACCTAATCCTTTTGCATCCGAGTTGTATTAGATTACTTTGTGCTTTGGCTTATGTAAATCAGTTTGATTAAACGTCAGTGTTCTACATCAAGTTTTATTTCGCAAATAATGGAAAATAGTGCTAAAACTGACAAAGCTCCACCTACCCCATCTGGTCATCCTTCATATACATAAATTAAACCTAATTACTCGTTATCTACTTAACCTAATCTGGTCCTTGTGGCATTCTACCGAGGATGCTGGCAGCATTTCCTCGTTGTATCGCAATACTTATATTTTTATGTCTGTACGTGAGTACGTTTAAATGCTGTATATTACGCTTTCAGAATTTAAAGTATTGGTCAAGATAACACACGCCAATGCAACGCTGACTGATGCAAAGCCATCCGATGACTTTATAGAATATGTTGAGTTACTCGATAATACCAGGAACCCAACAGGATGCAAGAAAATTAGTGTAACAACATCAGTGGTAAATAGCTTTGGATTATTATTTTCACAACAAACAAAGGGTAAACTATTAGTACCGATTTAATTGACGCATTCTTTAATTTTGTTAAAGAACCTACAGATAAAACATTTAGGTGAATGCCTCTTCTAAGTAAGTAGTGGTGTATTCATATGATCAAGAAGGCAACTACCTGCCATAATTTGATGTATTTTTGCGTTGTTGCAGTTACTAAGTACCATGGAAGTTACACCTTGATAGCTTCTAAATTTGGGTGTCATAACATAAATAAATAGTGAACCATGTTTCACTCTCAAACTCTTTTTGCTAATTTTATTAAAACATCTGTTGCAGAACGGTGACTACGAACAAGAAATACAGTTTAATGTAACAGCCAGTCTTGTAGATGACCCAGCAGATAGTACAACATTTGATGCTTCTACGGCGACTGTGAGCTCTCACAGTAATCTAACGTCATACTTATCGGTGAGGGCGGCGGAATGCAAGCAAGCACCGTGTGAGCCAGACCTGTCTGTCAAACTTACTACCAACGCCGAGTAAGAAATCCATTAACGTTCTCTAAATATCTGTAAGAAGAACAATTCAAGAATTTCTATAACGCAAAGTATATTTTGTGCCATTTAAAGAATACACCGCAATTACCTACCTAATCTAAAAAAATTAATATTTTTATGTTACGTTTTGTGTAATTTTTTCGTTCTTTTTGGTTGACTAGCAGAGACGAAAATTCCTTAAAACATTCACCACCATAATCCACCAATTGTTTCTATCTGTGTATTTTAGAATAAAATTGTTTCTACATAAAGTAAGGCGGGGTAAGAAGAAACGGTTTTTTTTAATGGGTTATAACAAAAAGTCGTCTTTTTGGCACAGCGTCTGCTGGTAGCTTTTTGTCATACCCCTTTAAAAAAACTTTACCGTTTTATCTTACCCCACCTTACCTTATCTTCTTGTTAAAACACAAGTCTATAATCCCAAATATGTGTCAGTGCACATAATTCATAATTCGTTTATTGCATATTACATCCATGGAAAGGTCCCTTGTTGTACACTTAAAATACCTTTATGTTATTTAATGAAGTCCATTTAAAACACCGTGATAAGGCACCTTTAATTTAACAGGCTGCTTGGTACGTTAATTGGAGCTACCTGGGTTTTAGTCGAACTCGAAAAAAAATTTTTTTTTGCGTTTTCATACATAATAAATGAAATGGTAAGTGTAAGCGAACCTTAAGAATAGCATAAAAGTTAATTTCAGGTGACTGACGGCCCACGTCAAAATAGTAGTAATGTAATAAAGGTTGCAATACACTTGTTCAGTCATTAAAATTATTTTTTGAATAACTTAATAACACTAAGAGTTAAGATACTAGTTTCTTAGAGAAATTGATTATTTTTGACCTAAATAAGCTTCCCTTTAATTTAACGGAAATCAATAAAAACACGGTGTATGTGGAATAATATTATCCGAAACTATCTCCGCAGAGATCCCTACCTAATCGGCTCCTCGAGGACGGAGAGTGTCAGGATGGCCGTATCGAACGGCAACGCCGACACCGCGTACCGGCCATGCGCGCGAGTGCGCGTGTCCGGCGACGCGACGGTACACAGCGCGCCGGGCTGCGCGTACGCCGGCGAACAGCAAAGAGTGTGCCAGTTACAGAGGGCGCTCAAGCCGAATACCACCTGGGTGGGTGATTTTTAAATACGTAATCGTCATACCTGGGATAACTCAGGGCATTTATACAAAAGGTTTGTAGCAAAATATTTTATCGTCTAAAAATATATCGATGTTACTGTGAATGACAACATCAAAATGTTATTCGGCATAAATAAACATTAGGTACTTACTCATCAATTAAAATAAAAAATAAATTTAAACGGATAGTTACGCGTTTATTTTAAAATAGTTTTCAAAATATACAATTAATATTAAAATATCAATATTTAAATTGTCATTTTGATTAAAACGACATCAGCATGCTAGTTTTTAATACCTATCTGAAGAGGCCCGATATCAGATATGACATCGAACCTCTATACTATAATCTAAAATGTTCAATAAGCACATATTTTATTATAATTATATCGACATCTTTTTAATCGATATCAAATCCCTATAACTTGCCCCCAGTAATCCCAGGTATGGAATCGTATAAGTCGACTCTTACGACACCCGCAGGAGTTGGGGTGGTGAAAAATGTATTCTTACGTCACCACACGGCAACATGTGTGTCGTATGTCGACTAAGAGATTGAAGTGTCACTTACCATTATTTAATAAAAGATTGTTGATGGGCAGCAGCGTCATCATAATGGACATATTACTGCGATCGCCAATCCGCTTGCCCAGCGTGGCGATTATGGGCATTTACCTCCTAATGCTAAGTAATAAGTCTATCTATACGCATAGTTAATAGGAGAGGCCTACGTCCAGCAGTGGACTATCATAGGCTGATGATGATGAATGATGATGAATCGTATAAGTATTGTATTGTTAGCGGCATATAACGGACCGTTGGAATGATAACCTATGTGAAATCGCAGCGAATTATTGTCAAGATGGCATCCCGCGGATTCGGTAGAGTTTGTCTATTAGGGACTCTCGTTCATTTCACTTAAAAATTAATCGGTATCCAAAAACGCTTTAACTGTTATTAGCAATGTTCGGCGGGAGTGGAGAAAACTACAGCTCACCCCCGCAGAGCATTGGTTATTAGTTACTAGTACTTATACAGGGTGTTTGGGATAACGATGTAGGAATTTCTGGAGGTGGTAAAGGAGACTAATTGGAAGAGTTTGAACCCTATTTACCTTAGTCCAATATGTGACAGTTTTTTTTTTAATAAAAAAAAATTGAACGCACACTTGCCTACTAACTACAAGAAACTTATTTTGTTTGGTGACGGCGTTCAACAATTGATCGACGATAACTTTTAAACTAATTGCTATTTTGTTGTACTTTTTTTTGTAATCAAAACCTAGAAAATCAAGCATGTTTTTACACGAATAGGAAGACTCATATCCCGACTACTGTTTTTTTCACAGGCCGATAAAGTTTAATTTACTGTTAGAAATCGGTAATGATGAACTAGAAAAATTATTTAAAAAAAATTTTGTGTGTGGCAAGTGGGAGTTCAAATTTTTTTTATTTATTACTCAACTAATTGTTATGTTAATTATAAAAAAATTAGTTTAAAAATTTCACTTTTTAAGTAAATTTTTGGTATAAAACTAAACATTTTGAAAAACGTGATTTAAAAAAAAACTGTCACATATTGGACTAAGGTAAATAGGGTTCAATTCAAACTCTTCCAATTAGTCTCCTTTACCACCTCCAGAAATTCCTACATCGTTATCCCAAACACCCTGTATTATTAGATTTATTAGTGTAATTTATTTATTTGTTATCTATAGGTATATTTTATTATTAGTTTCAGTTCGTGACGCATTAGTTGTAAACTGTAATGTCATGTAACTTTTTGTCAATAAAATAAAATAAATATTATGTGTATGATATTCCCTTTAATTTGTAATCAGAAATTAAGTAATTTTTTTATGGTCTAGATACTATGAAGATACTTTTTGCAAAGCTTGCTGCTTTTTACTATCACTAGCTTAGTTGATGTAAGGTAACAATACTTAAGATACATGTCCTTTACAGAACCTAGACATCGAGATTGGCCTAACGAAGTTGAAAAGTGACAGTGAGAACGTGCGTATTTCAGCCGAAGTGTACAACCGCTGCGACTTCGGTACCAACCTGCCAAATCACGGAGATGAGATTACGTTACATCTTATAACTACTGTTGAAGGATTGAAGATCGAAAGGTTCAATTTGCCCTTTTTTTATTTGCATGCATTCCCGTAGAATGTCTGTTACGTAATACTTTTCCTTGCCCGCTATTTTAACCTTAACCCTACATGAATGTATAAGAATATACCCCCTTATTCCTAAACGTCTCTTAACTTAGGAAGTCGATAAGCCCCTTGTTTATTGTTTGCCCCTTTCGGCCTTATCAATATGTCTGTAATTGATTTTGAGGTGTTTATTTATCTATCTTTTTAATCAATATTTTATTCACAGTAAAACTGAAGAAGGCGAAGTAGTACCCTTCAATAAAGAAGACATTAAGAATGGAAAAATATTACATCATACGTATACAGTATGTATCCAACTGTTAAACAAATAACTAAGCTTCTACAAAAGTGCCTAAGATGCCAAATGTTGCCTGTCTTGGAAAACATATTTTTTTCTCTAAATTAGAGCCATCTGTATAACATTTCTTCAGAATGACTCCCTTTCTCATATTATTATGCCATCGGGACTTATTTCAGACAGGCCTAGTTTGATATGGTACGCCCAACATGTGAAATTTTGCTGAGACTTTAAGACTTACTGAGATTTACCAAACGTGTTAGAAGCTTACGGTAGGCCTCCAAATTAAGTCCTTACCATGTATTTTTTTTATTTCAGATATCAAATATAGGCGAGATAAATTGGAAGAATATTTACGGCGTCTTCTGGTTGTACACCGGCGATTACATCAATTACAATCAGTCTATACAGGTAGAGTACTTGACAATCTTGATATGCTTTCTTTGTTAGGATAAACATAAACATGGGATTTGCAGACAAAATAATATTTGCGACGTTGTAGAATATGCACCTACCTATGAATATGTATCTGTTATACAGTCTATTAAACTGATACCATTATCTTGAGTATAATGATACAGTGTATTACCATCATACGGGCTTTATTTAGCCCCTTATTCATAAGTAGAGATCGGAACTATGGGTGCAAAACTTTAACAAAACTTCAAAACTGACATATAGGAACACTTTATCCAATAAAAATACGAGTATTATTGAAAAATTTATATCCAATTTTAGTGCCTATCTCGAAATCTCGAACTTACAATGTTTGGGTGTGTATATATGTGTATTTTATGGATGTATGTGCTCTTTCATGTTCACTTGACAAGTTTTGTTAAAGTTTTGCACCCATAGTTCCGATCTCTATTCATAAGTTAGACGACGATTATGAATAAGGGGGTAAATATTTATTTATTATTAGATATACAATGGAGATTCAGAGCTGCCACCATGCAAGTTGAGGAAGCAGGCCAACGACACAGTCAGCGGCTTCCACGGCCCCAGCTGCGACTTCGGAGACCTCAAACGCAAGGAGAAGATCACTGTGGTCATTCCGATAATCACCGTCCCTGGGGCATTAGGTAAATATGCGCCTATACTATATAGGTAAAAGGTCAATAGGGTGACAACTGAGTCGTGTAATAAGAGTGTACAGGGTAATAGGGATGGTCACGCTGAGTAACTTGCACTTGGAGACAACCAAGAAATCGCGAAAAAAATGTCATCGAAACTTAACTCATAAATATTGCATGTCATATAGGTACCAAAGAAAAATAGATCAAGATCACCAACGTCCGAGGTGGGAATCGAACACACGTACTAAGCTTTCGCGGCTGATGCCTGTACTTTCTTGTTCGGTTTTAAATATTTAGTAATAAAATAAATAATTTTCATAAAAACTTTGATAATTAACTAACAATTAAGGCTGAAATAAATCATAATTACGAGAACTTATTGTGAAAATATAAATACTATATAAATTATAAATATTGTATATCATATACCAAAGAAAAAACGACCAAGATCACCAACGTGACTGAGGTGGGGATTTTGGTCGTTTTTCTTTGGTATATGACATCCAACATATTTATAATTCATAATTACGAGATTTTATTTCGCGCTTCCTTGGTTGTAAGCTTGTAAGGCAAGCGGAAAGAGGGGTGATATAATTATATAATCAATTTGTTTCAGATAAAGTGTTACAGAAATCAAACGCCACTGTGAAGACGTTTGTCTCAGTAAACGCCGGACGCCATACAAAAGACAAAGAGTAAGTTCGAATTAGTGATACTGGATTTTGTATTTTTGTTCTGTTTTTCCTTTTATTATTTGCTATAATGATTGCCCTATGGTCGTATGTCTCCTTTATTTTCATCATAAACTTGAGAGTTATTCTCGTGTCAGAGGATTCTCTTTCAGCTCTACCTACCCTGCTCTAGCATTTTGACCTTTTGATACGACACGGCTTCCACCTTTTCCTTCACTTCGTCCATGTAGCTTCGTCATGGTTTGCCTCTACCTGTCCTGCCTTCCATCTTTCTCTCCACAATCGTTTTGAAGATGTCCTAAAGTTCTAATTATAGCTACCCTTTCATCACAGGCATGCAAATTATTTGCTCTTCATTTAGTTGCATCTGTAAAGGAGTAGTTACTAATTCAAATGTTTGTTTATCAGAGAAATTACCGTTTTGGTGTTACAAGAAGCAACGGTGCCAGTCTGGGTCATCGTGGTAGCAGCGGCAGTGGGCATTCTTATAGTTGTGCTCATTGCGTTTGTTCTATATGAGGTAAGATTGTTACCCTAATCCACAGTTGACGCCTGTATTTGAATTTAAACCTTCTTCCCATAGTGATAAGTTCCGAAGTGTAGGTACGAATAATATATATTTAGAGACGTGACTGCTGGTTACTACAATCCACTTACCTTAGCAGTCATTGATTGTGTTTTTATTGAAATAAAATTGTTTATAATTATGTTTATATAGTACATATTTTGTATGTGATGCTAAAGTTTTTTTATGTGTGACAGTGTGGATTGCTTCGTCGGAAAAAGAAGGAAGAATTGGTGGAGCTCAAGAGGGAAGTCAAACGCAAGAGCATGGTGAGATTTCTGACCGACGTGACCTATACTTTGTTTGCAATTTAATTTAATGTACATACATATAAATCTTAGGGTATATTTATTATGGTATTCAAGTTCGAACCGGCCCGGCAACAATACCTGGCTACATTAAAGTTCTATTAGAAAACATATTTATTAAGTTTAGTTTAATTTCGTAGAACTAACCTTAAACTATCTCAAACTGTTCAATGTACTCGTTTGCTCAAATCGAAGTCTTGCTTAGCATTTCGCAAAAATCTATAATGCAGATTAAAAAAACAGCAAGTTTGAATACGTACGAATTTTTCTGTATTTTAATATTATACCCGCAGATGCTGCAAAGGCAATCGGTGATGCGCCCACATTCTGTTCGAGCTGAAATGAATAAGAGGCGCACATACAGGGAGCTTCTAGACTCAGCCGAAATCAGAGAAGCAGAAGAGGCAGAAGAAACAAGGAGATCTCTACTTGCCAACAAAGAATCTAACCTAGCCCAAGAAAAAAATTACGGTGGTACTGGTAATAACTGTTCCACCGCGGTCCTAAACGGAGATTCGTCAGCATCTAACTTGGATTTTAGAGCTCAAATAGAGAAATCTCTGAAGGAACCGCGTACTAAGGGAACTAAATCCGATAAAGTACCTCTGTATACTAATGATAAAGAAATTTGAATTAATATTTCACTGAGAATTTTGAGTATGGTGATTTTTTTTTATGTTCTTCTAAATCCGATATATGCTTTCAATAAGTAAATACTTTAATTTCAACAACACGTTGTACAACTTAGATACTTATATACCTACGTGGATTATTGTCTGTAATATATATTACGGTAGGGATTAATACACGTAGTAAAAAATAGTTTTTATTTGTATTCTCAATAGAGGTAGTTATATTTTAGTCGCCAATAAAATAATTATTTAAAATAAAATTACTTTATCCAAAAACTTAGCTTTACATTTAGTACCCCTACTTATCACATGCTATATTTATTAAATAAGCTCAATATAAAAAATTGCTGGTTTTTACTAATATACATAAATATACATTTTCCCAATTGCAGAAAGGAGGATACGCTATAAATTGTATAAGTTTATGTACATTTACGTTGTTTACAATTTTATTTATAATATAATAAGGCATAAAAAACAAACTATTCAAACTGTTGCATCAACTATGCAAACTAACATAAAAAAGTATGTACCTAGATATGTAATGTTCAGATACAATGTACATTGTTAATTGAATAAATAACTATGAACCTTTAATGATAAAATAATAAGAATCAAAGCACGATTGAAGCGATATAACAATATAGTAGATATTATCTACTAATAAAGAAAGAACAGTCAACCCTCTACCACTGACGTGACGTCTATCAGACACCTGTGCATTGCAATCCCTATTATACGTCATGTTAACACGAAAGTTTTTGGCTTCCAGTCTTCGCTGTATCAGGATGCTTAGCCAAGTTGCCAATTGCTAACGCTTAGTAGCGTATGATAGTTTTCCCTCTCTGTCACTCTTTCATATCAGTGCGACAAAGACAGTTAGCAGCCTTTCATTTACGATTGACGATTAAGCGTTAGCGATTGGCAACTTGTCTGAGCACCCAGGCCCTCCTTTCCTTCTCGCACACCTACGAGTAGCGGTGGGACTATTCGGTCTGTTGGTTCAGGCCCTCCGCTCCTTCTCGCACACGTACGAGTAGCGGTTGCGGCACACGGTGTCGTTGTATTTGCCGGTGGTCCTCAGCAGCGACACACAGTATTCCACACCGAATGCGTTGTTGGGCTCGTCGTTGTCCCACGGCGCGTAGCCCACCTGCTCTAGGGTTTGATCTGGAACATTGATTCTCATTTAGCCTTTTTTTTACGTTGGGAAAATGCTTTTATGCATCCTGTCGTGGGACAGGTATGGCAGACTACGGAGCATTGACCTCAACTACCGTCTAAAAACCCAACGAGTGCCATCTCCGCTTTTGACGGGGTGACGCAGGATCGCTTTGAGCATTCTACTGCGTCACTCCAGCGGGCAGCCAAGCTGCAGACCCAATGGGACACCAAAGAGTAAGTGGCCCCAAAAAAATATTCTCATTTAGCCTGGGCTACCACCACCTACTAATGTGTTTCAGTTCAGGACCCTGGATTACGATATGTCAGCTCCACAGATCAGTATAGATAGCTAACGGAGGCATGGAACATGTCGCAGCGTTATGGCCGATAGGCCTTTATAGTGTGACAGATGCGCGCCCTATGAGCCAGTCGCAACTTACCCGCGACTGCAGAATGAGCTCGGACTTATCCGCAAAATGCCGAATTTTGCCGTTATTTCTTGTAAAAATAGGAATGTAAATAAACATTTCAAGGACTATTGAGTAACGTACCACATGAAAGTATTAATTTTTTTTAGTTATTAGTTGACAAAACCACGTATTTTACAAATAATATATAACAACAAACCGCTGACATAAATGTCATAATGATTTTACTTGGGCGTACCAATTGGTTGAACTATTCAGTGACAAATTGTATGTGCGTTATACATTGACGGCTTAGAATAGCAAGCAAGTTGCAATTTGGTAAGCGACCGTGCAATGTATCCAATTGCTAGCGATATTCACAACCGTACTGTCATTTCTTGGTACGGCCGCTGCGAGCAGGCCGCGAACTAGAGGTACGACTGACCGTGCCGATGACAAATAGGGTCGATAAATTGTTGATGTATTTGATTATATTCAATTTTTCTTTCATATTTTGACCTTTGTATCAATATCTTATCTTCATAAAGGTAAAACAATATATATAGATTATATCGCGTATTATTATTTTGAGCCTTTTACAATAACCGTTGCCAAAGGTTGAAATTGTTTTATTTAAATATGCGACCATCGCGGAAACGGCTGATAACATTATGTTTATTAAGGGTACAACCGTCTAAATAATTATTTGTTCATTTGATTCCCAGCCACAATTAAGATAATGTCGTTAATAAATCGCTTGGTTCATATTCAAATATATGTTTATAAAGATTAGATACATCGTCCAATGCGATATTTTAGTCTGTATTGATTTGTTATTGAATGATAGGTCGATTTTAATGTTTTTCTTAATCCAGCCTTATCAAATATCTATGGATAATAATTTATCGACGTAGCCTCCTCTCTAGTGCCGCGTCATATGGTAGCGCTTTAGCCAATCACAGCGTGGCAAAGGCCCGACCTCGGAGACACCGAGACTCATTAAAATTTCGCTTCGTTACAAATCTCTCTCTTTCATATATCTATGGTCAGCTCCATAGATTACCTAACTATCGAAAAGTGACAAGTTGACCCCAAACTGAATCGCGCTAAGAGATCATAGTAGCCTCCTATTCGACGCCCGTACGCGTTTTCCATAGCACTTTAAATAACCTTCAATTTGTTGTTGTTGTTTCATCGGTGGAATAGGAGACTAGGGCCTTAGAAAGAATAAAGTCATCGTCATCATCATACTCAGCCAATAGACGTCCACTGCTAGACATAGGCCATTTATTGCTGTAATCGCCAGGATTAACAGACGGGTCGGCGATCGCAGTCGTATGAGTAGATACGCCATATTTTAATAAATGATTAAAATATGGCGTATCTAATATCGTGCTGTTTGTGCTTTTTCTTGGCCTTGGGCTCTACGGAAGACCAGCGCTCTGACATGCCTAGGTATGCCAGAGCATATGCTGAGTAGAGTCCATTTGCAGCCACTATGAATGACAGCACCAACATATGTATTGTTAGATTTTTTTTTTCTGCAATTTTTCTCTTATTTTTTTTTTGTTTATATTGTGTGTGTTTAGTAATTACGTTATTTTGGTTCGTGTTTTGGTGCTGTATCTTAGGCTCAATAAATCATTTTCTATTCTATTCATTTTTTATTAGGAAATTCATTCAAACTCACCAGCTGGTATTCAAAGTAAGATTTTGAAATAAGTTGTTTCGGATTCATTTAAGAATCACATAACGCACATTTAAGAAATAAACAGTCAACAGTCTGTTTGCGATTAAAGGCGTGACGTCATAGTCATATCCGAAACGACACGACAATTATTAAACGTAACGGGATTTTACGGGATCCAGCCCCTTTTGTCGTTAGAATTTAAACAGCTGCCCACATACGCTACTCTTTTCAAACTGAATGACTTATTATTAACAACAGGAAATTAACTTCTTTGCCAAGAGTAGCTTTGATTCTTGAGGAGTTCATCAGGTAGTTTTAAAAGACAGTTTGACTGAAAATTACTCACTAAAAACGGTCCTAAAAATGACTGGAGACTTCCTCTCCTCCGCACGGATGCCGACGAAGAACTGCCAGTCCTCCACACTCCGAGGCGTCTTCTCCAGCAGACCCTTGACGACTTCGAACTCTCCCTCGTTGTTCAGGATGGCCAGGTGGCCCCCTTCTGCCTGGCAGTTGGCGTAGGCTTCGTTCCAGTTGGCCTTTATACGGGCTATGCGGTAGCAGCTGCCGGTTAGGGCGATTTTTGAGACGTATTCTGTAACGTGCACAAACAAATTCCCTTGTTTATAAACGGCTGTTAAATTAGGAGGACTAAATATTGCTTGTCCCTTTCGGTCTTATAGACATGTTGGTAAGACTAAAAGGGGCACACAATACTTATTGGCTTGCTAAGCAAAGAGAGGTTTATGAAGGGGGTTTATTTAATGCCTGTATCGGATTAATGTTAGCTGTCTTTTCTTTTATATGCCTGGAGAGAAGGATTATTATATTTTTTCTGACAGAATATATTTATTCGGGGATTTTTAAACAGGCCGTAAGCCGTGGTTTTATATTTCTGTCTCTTTTCTCTTTTACCTCGTGTGTTCATAAGTTTTGAGACGAATTTCAAACCTCAAATTTAAAATAAAAACGTGCTGGCAGCTTGTCGTGGCTGTTTCAGGATTTGAAATTGGAACGTTTTAATTAAGAATATATATCTTTTTTCTTTTTATTGTCATTGTTTGTCAAAATGGCGGCTAAGAAGAAACAACAC